>JARHUK010004203.1:742-20767 GCA_031001725.1 Pseudopyricularia javanii | reverse complement strand
TCCATCACAACCAACTTGAGCCTCCACAACCAGCCCGCCATGGACCACCAAGCAAAGGCCGCTCCGCTGAGCCGCAGCCAGGCTCCCTCGATACTGTTCGTGCCCGCCTCTCTCAACTCCCGCAACCAACCTAATCCGGGAGGGGAACAGTACTGCTAACGCCAGCCTGCTCGCAGCCGAAACCGCCGAGTTGTCGCCGTTGCCGCGTCCGCCGCGGCCGTCGGCGTGGCCATCAAGCTCCGCGCCGACGCCCTCAGGCGCAACGACCTCGCCCAGAAGAACTCGACCACGCCCAATTTCTACGTCACCGTCGAGCGGAGCGGCGGCGGTATCTGAAAGAGGGGCAGCCGTTGTGCCCGGTGATGACGACGGGGAGGCGCCCGAGTTAAAGGTGCCCGCCCCTATGACGATTGCTTTTCACCCTGCCCCCCACTGGTTTCAGTCGGGGACATGGCGAGCGAAGCAAATCAACGCCATCGGTTTGAAGACGATACAAGACATGTTCACAAGGGACTTTTGGACACGCAATAATGTACACCTAGCTACGGGGGAACACATTTGCGACTCTATCAAGGGTTAGGGGGCGTTTGGGCGTTTACTTGTGATGGTGCCCTGATATAGGAATTCCGTTGGCACAAGGGTTAACAAACGGGTTTGTATTTTTTGAAGCTCCATGAGGAAGAAATCGCCTCAAATCAAGAAACTTAATCCAAACACAGCCAAATTTATGCAACCAAAACGCCAAAGCCGCTTGTTTTCTCGACCAGAAGAAAACCTAACAGCACCCTATTACATTTTCCCAAATTAGAGAATAAGAGTTGGAAAACAGCATAAAAGGACGAAAAAAAACCATGCCATAAATATTCACACGAACAAATGCACAAGCGGCCGTCAACGTCATCATGTCTTGTCGAAAGACAGACTGCATCCCAATCTCAAAATCATCCCGGGCTTTTCCGCTGACGAGCATCTCGTTCATAGAGAGCTCCCTCGCCTGGTGAAGCTGTCGTCGTAGCCATCATCGTCCGTGTCATCGTACTCGGCCGGCGTTCGCATCTCCTTACCCTTGCCCTTGACGTCAGTCGGCATCATACCGACCTTGTCCTCCCTCATGCTGAGCCGGCTGACAGGACGTTCCCGCACCGCAGCCATAGCCCGGGCCGCCGCCATGCTGCTACCGCGGGATGAAATATGGCTGTTATGCTTCGAGACCCGCTTCCGGCCCCCCGCGACCTCGACAAGCCCGGACCCGCTGCTGCCCGTCCTCCTAGGGCTGGTCCTCCAGACTTCGTCCTCATCGCCCGAGTTCTGAAGGCTGGGCATGCCGCTGGACCGCTGCTGCAGCACCTTGACCTCGCGTATCACGTCCGCAAATCCTTCCTCGAGCGTCTTCATGCGCGCCAGGACGAGGCGGCTCATGCGGTCGCTGCTGTCGCGACTTGCTGCCGCCTGCTGCCTCTCTCGCATACCCGTAGCCATAGCCATCTGCGTCGCGAAGCTGCTCGGCATAGCCCCGACCAAGCCCTCATCTCCGCTGTTGGGAATTATTGCCGAGGCTGAGGCCAGCTCCGAGTGTCCGTCGAGGCCAATATCGAACGATGAAAGTCGGCGCTGGGCCCTGCGAGCATGCGTGTCTAATGGTGGTCCAAGACCTGCTCGGCTTGTTGCGATATGGATGTCTCTCGGTGGTGGCATTTGGCGCGCCGGGCGATTTGACGGGTGATAGACGACGGAACGACGGGGCGAACGGTAGCCAGAGGTGGCAGGGGTGACTACGGGCGTCTGCCGACTGCTCGCAGGCCGAGATTTGCCTTGCTTTTGCCCCTGGGAACCAAGAGAAGGCGGATTGCCTTCCGGGGACGCTTGTATTGGTGGGTTGTACAAGATCGTGTTGGTTGATAGTGTACGGTTGTGAAGCCCCCTGCGCGGCCGGGGGGAGGTCGGTCCACGGTTGCGTGTTGATTCAGGGGAACTTCCTGCGAGGATCCCGAACCGGGCAGTAACTGGCGTTGTAAAGTAATCTTCGTCAAACACCTCGGACGAAGCTTGCCGCGTGGGCTCGGCAGTGTTGGTCGCCTTGTCGTCGTCCTCTTCCTCGTCGTTTGTCACGAGCTCGTCGTCGCCATCGGCGTCCGTATTATCCTTCAATTCCGAATGCGCTTGTAGCCTGGATCTGCCGTCGTTTCGAGGACTGTCAAAAGTCGGGTATGCCGCATTGGAAATAAGATCCGCGGGGTCGCTGGCAACAGATCGGATGTCTGGGATGTGCGGAAACCTCCGAGTCGGCCGGTCTCTACCGGTGCTCATCCTCCTTTGCCATACGGGGACGCCAAAGTTGCTATCAACAGTCGAAAAGTTGGCGGCTTGTGGAGATTGCGAGTATCCCTCGTTCTGGTCCATCCAGTGTCTGATTGCGCTCTGCGTCTTTCTTCGCTCATTCCTCCTCTGCGTCCGCAATGTCGTGAGATCCGGCGCCCTGCGAAATACCTCTTCCAACGCATGGTCCTTCTGATAGCCAACGACAGACTCCTCGCGGGCCCGGACATTCGGGCTGAATAGTGCGCCTCTGCCTTCGGGGTCCGCAAGGGACATAGCCCGCTGCTGACTGCGACCTGGATTCTCAACCAGATCAGTCGGGGCATACATCGACGGTGCCAAGAAGAAGCGCTCGTAAAAATATATGCAAAAAAGTAACGGGAAGTGCGTAAGCTTTATGACAAGCCGGTTCAAGGCGACAAAGTGTCGAAGCGGCAATATAAATCGCAGTGGTGTGAGCAGCCACGCAAATATATTGCCTGGGGCAATGTATGAGAAAAGAGCGTCATTTTTCACCATCGAGATTGTGTTGATGGCGAACAAAAATCTGCAGCAAGTCAGCAATTGCCCAAGCGGCACGATTTTGGTATGTTTCCAAGATATGGCGCAACCTACTGATGCTCTTCCCTGGCATTGGACGCGATGGTCATAAAAGAGTTGGTCAAAACCGTGATTAGTATCGTTCTGCACAGGCTTGGGTTAGCTGAGAGATTCCGACTTCTGGACTGAGCTGTTCATGTCACAGGATATCCAGATAACGAAACTCAATGTTGGGAGGGGAATCATACACAACAACAAAATGACAGATGATCAGAAAAAGACCTATAATCGTCTTTCCGAGCATGTCATACTGCGGCCAAACTTCCCAGGCAGCCGGAGTGAATCCCATCAGAATCTGAAAGATCCTGTAGGCGATATCGGCCTTGTCTCCGTTGCTCTTGGACATTGTGAAGAAGACGAAAAAGCCGCTGCACGCAATCAAGACAAGAATCAGGACCGCCGCAAGATCCAGGGCCATAAGCCGAAAGGCTATCAAAAGTTGAGAAAAGTACTGGTAATGGTCCAACACGCTGAAAATCCTGGGAAGCAGCAGGATCCCGTTGGCGGCAAGAATATCGTATGCGAGTTCGTTCACTCGTGTCGCGTCGACGAGGAAAACGCCGTAGAGTCGTAGCACATAGTACAGAATAAGCATCAAGAGGATGCCCAGGTCAAACGAGCTCCAGACGCTCATTATGTAAAGCGAGAAGCCCTGCTCGTTGAATCCAACCAGCTCGTCCAAGAGAATGCCTGCGCTCCAGAACCAGAAGATGAGCTCCAGGCTTGAGATGCGGGCCGCGCGCTGATTCAATACGGCCAAAAACAGGCCGATAAGCACGGCCAGAGAGAGGGTAGAGAGGAACTGCCGGTAACGCGGGACGCGCAGTCGGGACAGCTTGAACAGGGAGGCATTCCTTGGGTTGTACAGAGACACAGTCCGATGGCCACCAGGGGTCCGGTCTGAAACCGGAGGCTGCGCCTGGCTCCATTTACTACGTTGGCCGCCCAAAAGAGGCGTTCTGACATCGATCTGGTCCCTAGGTCGACCGTTGCTGCGCGGTCGCGATACGCTTGCTCGGTGGAGACTGTCGGCAGCTGAGTAAAACACTATTGCACCGTTCCAGATTGCCTCGAGCTGCTGCACGACAAGCGGGTGGGCAAGAAGGTGTTTGGCGGAAGCCCGGATCGCGACCTCGAGGGTCGATGTTCTAGAAGCCGCCATCTTTGGCCTGCCGAGGGCCCCGTTCGGTGTCTGAACGCCGGGTAAGCCCTGCAGGGGGTAGAAGTCGTATGACAGAGCATCGATCAGCTCGCGGGTAGAGTACTCCTTGAGAAGCTTGATGGCAAGCAATTCTGACACCTTTGCCCTCGTGTAGTTGGCGCCGGCATTGCCAGGGGAGAGCACTGCTTCCTTCTGAAAGTTGAGACAGTTGGCCATCAGGGCATACAAGGTTGCTCGCGAGAAGTGCTGTGTTCGGATCTGGATTTGCATGGGCTTCAGGAGGAATTGCGACACTTGAGGGGATCTGAGTTGCTCCCACGTAAGCGTGGTTTCGGTTCGCGTTTGGACAATGATACGGATGGCATGCGTTATGCTGTACACCGGCAATGAATCTACGTTGCGCGCCGTCACGGTTAGTAACGGTGGGTGGTTGCGGGGAGCTCTGGAGGGGATATACTTGGAACCTACCTAAATAAGAAGCAGCAAACAATGGCAAGAGATCGCCTCGGGAACCAGAGCCATCTTCATCGTCGTGATGATGGTTCCGGGGGGTTGCTTGGTCTCCGTCATCGTCGTCGTCGTCATCGTCATCATCCTCTTCGTCGTCATCGTCGGCCTCGGTGAAGTCAGCTACGGCATGTCGGATAGGCGCCCTCGCGTGTGGGCGACTGGCCGGTCTGTTCTCATGAGAAATCCCATCATCCTCCTCGTCGCCGCGTCGACGGCTGCCCAGGAAGGGACGTAGCAGTCTTGAGACCATTCTCGGAGACTCGCGTTGCCCGGGTCAGAGCCCATCCAAAGGGGAGAAGGTTGGGCGATGGATTACAGCATCGACACACAATGGTGCAGTGGGCACAAGCGGAGAAAGAAGGGGTGAGAAGATGGTCAAGGGCGGCGCAAAGGGACTCAAAGGCCTTGCTTGAAACTGCTGCGCTGCCAATGACTAGGTAAGGATGGATGGATGACGGACAGGACGTAGACAAGGTCTACCAAGGGCGAAGCATTGTCTGAGACAAATTGTCTGCAGCAGGTATCAAGGCAGAAAAGAAGACAACCACCCTCCAAGCACGACAGGGCCAAGAGAGAAACATGAAATCTCAAAAAACCAGGAAGCAGCGCGCGCGATTGAAGACGAGATCCGCTTTGCTTCTAATAAAACAGGCCGGGGTGGCCTCAAACATGCTTGCCTTCCTCTCGGCGCTGGCAGCAATAATTAACGATAAGGACAATCGGGGAACCGAGCAAAATTAGCCCGGTCAGCGCCCCTCCCATACCGTTGCAAAGGTCTCAGCTCGTTGTGGGGTCGCTGGAACCGTGAATGTTGATCATTCTTCATCTTGGAACAGCTGCAATTGTCCGACACTTGGCTGACTTGCGTTGCGTGTGTTTTGATTCGGGGATACATGGTTGATTCGGGGCGGGTAACAATGCAAATCAGTCGAGTTGCAGTGCGGGGGATACCATACCATAGTATGGATTGAATGCCACCGAATTCGTGCGTGCTGAACCAAAGTCTTCCCGGCGGACCTGTCTCTCTCTGTCTGTGGTGCAATGCGGCTATCTGCTCCTGCTAATTTGCCTCCAGCAAGGATAGATATGTAGATGGGACTGACGGGCGTCTGTGTGTCTGACAGCCAAGGAAGCCCGACTGTCTGCCCGCCCAGTTGATGTTGGTGGGTTATCTGTTTAATTACTCGGTAGTCTCGAACTGGGCAAACAGATGACTAGACCTAGTTGCAAAGTGCAGTCGAGGGGCATTGCAATAGTCTTGTCGGTTTACTCTGTATGTCAACTGGCAACGAAAAACCCTGGAACAGACGGCCGCATGACTGTCTTGCATGCATCCTGACCACACCTCCAGCTGCTAGGCTAGGCCAGTAGTGACATACCGACATGCGCGCTAGGACTGTTGAGTCTTTGGGTGACACCACCTTCAGGGATCTTGGGCTAGACCTTTGAGCGATCTAGCCTTGTTGAGGACTGTGATTGGACCAGAGGCCTTCACACCCATAGCACAGTTGCGCAAGAACCCGTGAATATGCCGACCCCCACGGTTGTGAGAGTGGTTGTATATGTAGGTGATTGATTACATCATGGTTAGATTAGGCCTCGGGCCCATTATTATTTTTTTTTTCGAAAGGAGCGGCTACGTGGTATATGTCTTGCGTGCATGCCTGTCTGGATTATCGTCTTCTTTGTTTTAAAGTTTGGTTTGCGCTTGCGTCCGCCGGTACCGACTAGATTTGAGTCGGCGGCGGCTTGGACCGAAAAGTTGACATAGTCCAACCGCTGACCCGGTCCCGCTCTCCTCCAATACTCGCACATCGCAGGGTCTGCTTAGGGCTGGTGCAACTTGTGCAGTGCCCAAATCAAATAATCTCGACCTCGAGGACCGCTGTTACCAGCAAATCAGCTTTTTTGTCACCTGAGCGGCAGCAGGATTTGTAGCAGATGTTGCACCTAGTCTAGTTATGTTGATACCTCTCGTCGCTGTCCAAGCACTGGTTCACCAGTTTTGCTTGCGTTGACTTTGACTACCCCTTGAGCATGCAATTTTCACGAGCACTGACATCCTAATCCCAGTCCCATCAACCAAGCAAGACACGTCAAGCCATCAAATTCTATGTTGCATTAATGCTACCAAAACCTGCACTTATGAATGACGGCTGAGCACCGAAAGCTGCGCATCTGAAAGGTACGTGGTACATCGTAAATCAGAGCCAACTCCGAGTCAAGCTGGGACCCACTTAACCTGAAGGCGGTCAACGAAAATGCAAGACAGCAGGGTCAGTCCCCGCACCAAAGTGGTGCCGCCGACGTCGGCTGGCGTCGGAATTGACCAAAGACAGCCCACTCACTATGGGCGCACCGCAATGGGAAAAAAAGTTTTTGGTGGGGTTCAGAATTCTGCCACTTCAGTTTCCCATGTGCCGCTTAAAGAATCTGGTGAATGCCATCATCGCAAACTTTTTTTTTTCCTCTTTTTTTTTCTTCTTCTCCTCCCCCTCCTTTCATCGGTTCAAAGCTTCAGGCCATAACGGAACTTCGGCTGCCTGAAGTCTGAAAACCGTTGAAAGCGAGAGAAATCGAGCTTCTTGTTCCTCATCCTTCCGATCTTTGTATCTTGGAAGCTAGCTCCTTCTCCCTTTTGGGGCACACGACCCCCGAACCAGCAGTCTCCATGGCTGCCCGCGTGTTCCCCCCGGCTTCGGCCCGTATTGTCGACGCCGCTAACGACAGCAAGCTCATCTGCCTCGAGCTCGAGGATGGCTCGGCCTACCACGGCTACAGCTTCGGCGCCCCCAAGAGCATCGCCGGCGAGCTCGTTTTCCAGACTGGTATGGTCGGCTACCCAGAGTCTGTCACCGACCCATCCTACCGAGGTCAGATCCTCGTAATCACCTTCCCCCTCGTTGGAAACTATGGAGTCCCGTCTCGCGAGACCTTGGACGAGCTCCTGGGTGACCTCCCTGCCCACTTTGAGTCCTCGCAAATCCACATCGCTGGTCTCGTCACCGCCTCATACTCGGGCGAGGACTACTCCCACCACTTGGCCACATCCTCTCTCGGGACGTGGCTCAAGGAGCAGGGCATTCCTGCCATGTACGGAGTTGACACCAGGGCCCTGACGAAGCACATCCGGAACCACGGAAGCATGCTGGGCCGCATGCTCCTCCAGCGCCCCTCTGCTACCACTGGTCAAGAGCTCTCCGTGAGGACGCTCGCAACTCCAGAGTGGTCCCAGCACTTTGAGACCCTCGACTGGGTAAACCCCAACGAGAAGAACCTTGTTGCCGAGGGTAAGCAAATCCATGCCATGTCCACCCAACCAGCGACGATGTACTGACAATCTACCCCATTACAGTGTCAATCAAGGCCCCGAAGCTCTACAAGCCACCGCAAGATGTTGCTCTGAAGCACCCCTCCGGCCGGCCGATTCGTATTCTCTGTCTCGATGTTGGTATGAAATACAACCAGCTCCGTTGCTTCCTCAAGCGCGGGGTCGAGGTCCTAGTCTGCCCCTGGGACTATGACGTCTCCAAGGGGGCTGGCTCCGAGTACGACGGTCTCTTCTTGTCGAACGGTCCTGGTGACCCATCTGTCGTCCAGGATACTGTCAAGAGGATCTCTGCGGCGCTTGCTGCGAACAAGACCCCAATCTTTGGCATCTGCTTGGGTCATCAGTTGCTCGCAAGGGCCTCTGGTGCTACAACCATCAAGATGAAGTTCGGAAACCGTGGCCACAACATTCCCTGCACAAGCATGGTCACTGGAAAGTGTCACATCACATCGCAGAACCACGGGTACGCTGTTGACGCAGCCACCCTGCCCTCTGGATGGACAGAGCTCTTTGTCAACGCCAACGACGGCAGCAACGAGGGCATCATGCACCAGGACCGGCCACACTTCAGTGTCCAGTTCCACCCGGAAAGCACACCGGGTCCTCGTGACACCGAGTTCCTTTTTGACGTCTTCATCAACACCGTGGTCAAGTGCGCCGCCGATAGCAGCCTCCTGGAGAAGCCTGTGAGCTTCCCTGGTGGCACCATGGAGGAGAACAACAGACTTCACCCTCGCGTGCATGTCAAGAAGGTGCTTGTCCTTGGAAGTGGTGGCCTGAGTATCGGACAAGCTGGAGAGTTTGACTACTCTGGAAGCCAGGCCATCAAGGCTCTCAAGGAGGAAGGCATCTACACTGTGCTCATCAACCCCAACATTGCCACCATTCAGACCTCCAAGGGTCTGGCCGACAAGGTCTACTTCCTCCCGGTCAACCCCGACTTCGTCCGCAAAGTCATCAAGTACGAGCGCCCAGACGCCATCTATGTCACTTTCGGAGGTCAGACTGCTCTGTCTGTGGGTATCCAGCTCAAGGATGAGTTCGAGGAGCTCGGCGTCCAGGTTCTCGGAACCCCAATCGAGACCATTATCACCACCGAGGACCGTGAGCTCTTTGCCCGCAGCATGGAGTCAATCGGAGAGAAGTGCGCCAAGTCTGCATCCGCCAGCAGCGTAGAGGAATGCATGAGGGTCGTCAAGGATATCGGCTTCCCCGTCATCGTAAGAGCAGCATACGCACTTGGTGGTCTTGGCAGTGGCTTTGCCAACAATGAAGCGGAGCTTCTGGACCTCTGCAACAAGGCCCTCGCCGCCAGTCCCCAGGTCCTCATTGAGAGGAGTATGAAGGGATGGAAGGAGATTGAGTACGAGGTGGTGCGTGATGCGCAAGACAACTGCATCACCGTCTGCAACATGGAGAACTTTGATCCTCTTGGTATCCACACAGGCGACTCCATCGTCGTCGCCCCTTCACAGACACTGTCGGATGAGGACTACAACATGTTGAGGACCACTGCAGTCAATGTCATCCGCCACTTGGGGGTCGTTGGTGAATGCAACATTCAGTACGCGCTCAACCCCTTCTCCAGGGAGTACTGCATCATCGAGGTCAACGCGCGTCTTTCGCGATCCTCTGCACTTGCTTCCAAGGCCACCGGCTACCCACTTGCGTTCATTGCGGCCAAGCTTGGTCTTGGCATACCTCTGAAAGAGATCAAGAACACAGTTACCAAGGTGACATGTGCCTGCTTCGAACCCTCGTTGGACTACGTCGTTGTCAAGATGCCCCGCTGGGATCTCAAGAAGTTCACTCGTGTATCCACCCTCCTCGGATCATCGATGAAGAGTATTGGTGAGGTCATGAGCATTGGTCGGACCTTTGAGGAGGCTATCCAGAAGGCCATCCGCGCTATTGATTTCCACAACCTTGGATTTAATGAGACAAAGGCACTCATGTCGATCGACGACGAGCTGCAGACGCCGTCCGACCAGCGTCTCTTCGCTATTGCCAACGCCATGGCCAGCGGATACAGTGTCGACAAGATCTGGGAAATGACCAAGATCGACAAATGGTTCCTTAGCAAACTCAAGGGCCTGAGCGACTTTGCCAAGAGCATGTCAACATTCTCCAAGGACGACATCAGTGTCAGGCCTGACTTGTTGCTGGAGGCAAAGCGACTCGGATTCAGTGACAGGCAGTTAGCCAAGTTCTGGAGCTCCAACGAGTTGGCTGTCCGCTCACTGAGGCTTGAGGCAGGCATCACTCCGTTTGTTAAGCAAATCGACACCGTTGCAGCTGAGTTCCCTGCCTTCACCAATTATCTCTACCTCACCTACAACGCAACAGAGCATGACATCCCGCTCGATGACCATGGTGTCATGGTTCTCGGCTCTGGTGTGTATCGCATTGGTTCGTCGGTAGAGTTTGATTGGTGCTCGGTTCGCGCGATCCGGACGCTGCGTGAACAGGGCTACAAAACCATCATGGTCAACTACAACCCTGAGACTGTCAGCACAGACTATGATGAGGCCGACAAACTCTACTTTGAGAACATCAACCTGGAGACTGTGCTCGACATCTACGAGATGGAGTCTGCCAGTGGCATCCTCGGCGCCATGGGTGGCCAAACGCCCAACAACATCGCACTGCCTCTGCACCGTTACGGAGCCAAGATTCTGGGCACCTCGCCGGAGATGATTGATACCGCCGAAAACCGCTTCAAGTTTTCCCGCATGCTTGACAGGATCGGCGTGGACCAGCCTACGTGGAAGGAGCTGACTAGTTTCGAGGAGGCAAAGAAGTTCTGTGGGGCTGTGACATACCCCGTCCTGGTTCGCCCCTCGTACGTGCTCTCAGGCGCGGCCATGAACACTGTATACTCAGAGGCCGATTTGGAGGCCTACCTGCAGCAGGCTGCCGAGGTCTCTCGTGAGCACCCTGTGGTCATCACCAAGTACATCGAGAACGCCAAAGAAATCGAGATGGACGCTGTCGCCAAGGATGGCAAGGTTGTCGGCCACTTCGTCTCTGAGCACGTTGAAAACGCCGGTGTTCACTCAGGAGACGCAACGCTTATTCTCCCGCCACAGGATCTGGAGAAGACTACGATCCAGCGGATCGAAGAGGCCACCCGCAAGATTGCGGGCGCCCTCAACGTCACGGGACCCTTCAACATCCAGTTCATTGCCAAGGACAACGACATCAAAGTCATCGAGTGCAACGTTCGCGCCTCGCGATCGTTCCCCTTCGTTTCCAAGGTTATGGGTGTGGACCTGATCGAGATGGCGACCAAGGCTATCATGAGCGTGCCCTTTGAGGAGTACCCCGAAGAGGAGAGGACTTCGAATGCCGTCGCTTGCAAAGTTCCTCAGTTCAGTTTCTCCCGTCTGTCAGGCGCGGACCCTGTCCTGGGTGTTGAAATGGCCTCAACTGGAGAGGTTGCTTGTTTCGGAAAGGACAAGTACGAGGCATACCTGAAGGCCTTGCTATCGACCGGCTTCAAGATCCCCAGGAACAACATCCTGCTGTCTATCGGGTCCTACAAGGACAAGAAGGAGATGCTGCCTTCGGTCGCCAACCTGCAGAGGCTCGGCTACAAGCTGTTTGCAACGGCCGGCACGGCGGACTTTTTGCAAGAGCATGGCATTCCGGTGCAATACCTCGAGGCTCTGGGATCCGAGGACGATGGACAAAAGTCAGAGTTCTCACTCACGCAGCATTTGGCCAACAACATGATCGACCTGTACATCAACCTCCCTTCAAGCAACAAGTACAGGCGTCCGGCCAACTACATGAGCAAGGGCTACCAGACCCGCAGAATGGCCGTCGACTACCAGATTCCCTTGGTAACAAACGTCAAGAACGCTAAGATTCTGGTCGAGGCTATCGCAAGGCATTTCGAGCTCGAGGTTGGCCTGCGCGACTACCAGACTAGCCACCGAACCATGATCCTCCCTAGCCTTGTGAACATTGCGGCCTTTGTTCCGGGCATCGTGTCTCCCGGCAGCAAGGACTTGAGCACTGTTACCAAGGCCTCTGTGGCTGCTGGCTTCAGCATGATCAGGGTCATGCCCGTGGGCGTCGATGGTGCCATAACGGATGCGAGGTCTCTCAAGATTGCGCAGCAACTTGCCAAGTCCGGAACCTACTGTGACTTTAACCTGTCCGTTGCAGCTACCTCGAGCAACTCGGATCAAATTAGCCAGGTCATGGGTGAGGTTGGATCCCTGTTCATTCCATTCAACCATCTCTCGGACAACATCAGCAAGGTGGCTGCTGTGACGGCCCACTTTGACTCGTGGCCTACACACAAGCCGATCCTGACGGATGCCAAAACCACCGATTTGGCATCGATCCTCTTGCTGGCAAGCCTCCACAACAGGCGCGTCCATGTCACATGCGTGACTACCAAGGACGACATCAAGCTCATCGCACTGAGCAAGCTGAAGGGGCTCAAGGTCACCTGTGACGTGTCTGTCTACTCGCTCTACCTGTCGCAGAAGGACTACCCCGGTTGCCAGCTGCTTCCAACCTACGAGGATCAACAGGCTCTTTGGGAGCATATGAGCACCATCGATGTCTTCTCCATTGGCAGCCTGCCCTATCAGCTGGCACATACCCTGTCACATGATACGGATGCCTCTGTTGGCATTTCAGACGTTCTGCCGCTCCTGCTCACTTCGGTCTCTGAGGGCAAGTTGACCATTGATGATATCAAGACTCGCCTGCATGACAACCCGATCGAGATATTTGAGCTCCACGAGCAGCTCGGAACTTCTGTCGAGGTTGAACTGAACCGATCGTACGCTCTTCCCCAGTCTGGTACCTGGTCGCCATTTGCTGGCAGGCAGGTCCGAGGCTGCGTCCAAAGGGTGACTTTCGAGGGCAAGGTGGTATGCCTGGACGGACTGGCTCTCCCGGTCTCAGCCATGGGCAAGGACATGTCGAGCCACAATGCGCTGCCGTCGCTTCCCATGTCTCCTCCTCTGAAGCCAACCCAGCAAATCCCCGAGAGCCCTGTCATGAGGCGCCAGTCCATGCTGTCCGCAAGCCCTCGTCCTATGCTGCGGCCGAGGAACCTCGATGCGGCCATGTCGTCAATGTCGCCCATTGCCAGCAAATCTGCTATTGAGGGCGAGATGCCTACCCACGGTATTCCATCGGCCGTGAACACCTCCACTCTGGGCGAATTGCTCGCCGCGCCGTCGCGATTCAAGAATCAGCACGTGTTCTCGGTGCACGACTACAAGCGCAGCGACTTGCACCATCTCTTTACCGTTGCGCAAGAGATGCGCCTCGGTGTGCAACGAGACGGCGTTCTCAACATCCTCCGGGGCCGCGTGCTCTGCACCCTGTTTTACGAGCCCTCTACGCGCACGTCAGCTTCGTTCGACGCAGCCATGCAACGCCTGGGTGGCCGTACGATTGCAATCGCTACCTCGCACTCATCTGTACAGAAGGGCGAAACTCTGCAAGACACGCTGCGGACTGTTGGCCAGTACGGTGACGCAGTCGTTCTGCGGCACCCACAGGAGTCCAGCGTCGACACTGCGCAAAAGTTCAGCCAGGTGCCCGTCATCAACGGAGGAAACGGCAGCAAGGAGCACCCCACTCAGGCATTCCTTGACCTCTTCACCATCCGTGAGGAGCTCGGTACTGTGCAGGGCCTGACCATTACTTTCGTGGGCGATCTGCTCTACGGACGGACGGTTCACTCGCTGGCCAACCTTTTGCGCCACTACGAGGTCCGCATCCAGCTCGTCTCGCCCAAGAGTCTCGCTCTGCCAGCCTATGTTCGGGATGAGTTGGTGCAGCGCGGCCAGCTCTTGTGCGAGTCTGAGACGTTGACGCAGGATATTGTGGCACGCAGCGACGTTCTCTACTGCACGCGCGTGCAGAAGGAACGTTTCCCTAGCCCCGAGGCATACGAGGCCGTCCGGGGAGCCTACCGCATCGACAACGCCATGCTTCGGCAGGCCAAGAGCAACATGATTGTGATGCACCCGCTCCCGAGGAACGACGAGATTGCGGAGGAGATCGACTTTGACCAGCGCGCAGCGTACTTCAGACAGGTAAGTGGTTGGCGGCCAAGTCGCGATGCACGGGCTGGTCATCTCTTGTACTTGCTAACATGTTAAATCCGTCTAGATGAGGTACGGGCTTTACTGCCGCATGGCTCTGCTTGCTCTTGTGATGTCCTAGATATGACAAGTGTGGGAAGATGCCGGGTTTTAGAGTCAAACGAGTTATGAGTAGGCCTCTGATTTTGGGTCGCTGTACGGCGAGCTGAGCAGAGGATTTGAATCTTGTGTACCGTCACTATGGGTTTTGATTTGGGTTTTATTTTCATGGACGGATTGCCATTGTGTTTTAGCCAGAAAAAAAGAGTACCTCTTAGGAAAGAAAACGGGCGTATAGAGCGATAAATCACGCAAGTGACTGGAGTCCTGCGTCGTAACTTATTTGGTGGAGCGCACGCCGTTTACGTATTAGACGTTTAGGCGGTTGCGTTTGTTTTGTTTTGTTTTGTTTTGTTTTGTTATGGGGGCGTTTTGGATGTCATTTTGTTTTTCTTTTCTTGTTGATAATATACCCATTTGATTTCGGTTTGGTCCGTCTGTTTGGTTTACGTGTGTGTGTGTGTGTGTTTTGTTTGGATTCGTACGGGACACAGAAGTGAAGAAGAAAAGAAAAGAGACCGATTTCCGTGCCATTCCAAGCCATGCTGGGAATCGGAACTATAGGAGATGGGGCGGCGCAAACAATGACACGATGGGCGCGAGTAGTGGGGTGATGCTTGGAATGGCGTGGACCTCGATAGACTTTGGCAGACCACGTCATATAAGGAGGATTTATACCAGCCGCGACCCAAAAGTCCGTTTGTTTGACATACCACCAGCTAAACTTGTCTACAACGCCATCGTTTTGGCTAGGTACTTTGCGAAATTCGAACAGCGTTTCCAACCCATCCAGGCTAGGCGCACGCCCCGTCCTGTTGTGCTGCTTTTTTTTTGTCAATCAAAATACATTTTTCTTGCTTTTTTTTATGGGCTCGCTCTGCCGCACCATCAGACCCTTGATCCGCCCCGGGTCATTCACCAGTCGACGCGTAGTCACGTCTAGCATCGCAAGAGCCATGGCGACGGAGCCACCCAAGGCCGGCGAGAAGTTGATCTGTAAGCTGATACTGTGGGATCTGCATCGTGCTGTTTTGAAATGTTGATTTGGGGGTTTTGTAAAGTGACGGTGGGTGGGGAGAGCGGACGTGAGAGAATGTGTCACCCCAGTTCATATTTTTTTCTTCTTTTTTTTGTCTTTTTTTTGTTTTTACCTGTTCTCAAATTTCTTGTGGGCGAATGTCCCGGGAAAGCAAACCTCACTAACCAACAAACACCCTCACAGTCGCCCCCTCGTCAGCAGGCGCCATGAACGGCCAGGCGGACCAGTTCCTCCAGCACGAGCAGACGGGCCTGCGCCGCACGGACCTGGACCCGACCTCGCCGATCCGGCAGTTCAATGCCTGGTTCCGCGCCGTGGCGGCGGGGCCGGTGCCGGTGTCGCACCCCGAGACCTGCACCCTCTCGACGGCCTCGCTGCCCTCGGGCCGCGTCAGCGCCCGCGTCGTCTACATGAAGGAGCTCGACGCGCGGGGGTTCGTGGTCTACACGAACCTGGGCACCAGCCGCAAGGCGCGCGACCTCTTTGGCGACGGCACTCCCGGCCACGCCGGCAACGGCTGGGCGTCGCTGACGTTTTGGTGGGAGGCTGCCGAGAGGCAGGTGCGCGTCGAGGGGAGGGCCGAGAGGCTGCCGCGCGAGGAGTCGCAGGTCTACTACGACACGCGGGCCAGGGGCAGCCGGGTCGGCGCGTGGGCGAGCCGGCAGAGCGCCGTGCTGAGGCCCGCCGGTGGAGGCGGGGATGACGACGACGGCCGCGCGCAGCTCGAGTCCTGGGTGCGCGAGGCCGAGCAAAAGTTCGAGGGCGTCGACCACATCCCCGTGCCGGACTTTTGGGGCGGGTTGAGGATCGTGCCGTTGCGCGTCGAGTTCTGGCAGGGCAGGGAGAGCCGGCTGCACGACCGGTTCGTGTACGAGCGGGCGGACGAGAAGGATGAGGAATGGACGTTGGAGAGGCTCAGTCCGTAGAATCCCAGAGCGTCATCCATAGGCGTACGTCGTATGCTGGGGTGGTTTCAGACCGGGACGAAGTGTCATCTCACGCGGCTGGTCAGCCCTACCGGCTGATATGCAAAACCGACGTCACAATGAGACAAAAAAGAAAACATAACAAAGCACGAAAATGAAAAGAAGCAAGTTGAGATCTGACATGCAACCAAAAACAAGGTTCAAAATAAGCTCCCGTGTCAATTTGGTTCCAGATACAGATAGAGAGAGAGAGAGAGACGGAGAGGTAGAATGTACAGTTTGTACTGTTGCGTATGCCCGAGGCATTGGCTATGCTGTGCTGTGCCGCCAGTAACCATGAAAGATAATAACATGAAAGTCCCCTTTTTCTGCCCCGTGTCTTACACCGTCCACCTATCCCCGATTCTCAAATCAGGGAATGGACCAAAATGCAAAATGTGTCCTAAATAACGCCCGACCAAGTTTTGTTCGATGAAAAAGAAAACGGAAGAGGAAAAAAACAAAACGCCAAAAAAGACAGCATTATAGATGGGGTATGATATGCAAACTCAGACAACATGTAGATGATGAGACATGAAAAAACCACCAAACGCCCGAATGTGGACTGGTTGAGATACCAGTATATCCCCATGATATTAGACTTTGACCCGTATTATTAGGCGGGGCAAAGAAAGAAACCGTACGCCCAGCCAGCGCATGCGGCACCAACAGGACGACCAACGATGACTGAGGATGTCGCCACCAACGACCCTCGGGCTCCTACTCGTCGCAGCTGCTGGCGGGGGTGATCGGCGTGATGTACCCTCCCAGGAACGACGATGACGACGACCCGCTGCTGTTACCGCAGCTGTGGTGGCCGGGAGCCGATTTTGCGGCCCGCTCCATGTCGGTGATGGCGTCCTGAAGTATGTCGGAGGCGGTTAGGGGCATGATCCGGTAGCCCAGGTTCTCCATGATGCACCGCTCCGTCGTGTTGATCTGGTCGCATGTCCAGAGCCAGTCCCCCCAGGCCCCGGCGTACCACCGGGTGGACTCCTGCGAGTCGTCGATGAACTTGGAGGCGATGACCAGGGCGCTCAGGATTATGAGTTCGGGCAGGACCGAGTCGATGTGCTGCACGCGCGCACCGGGTCCTGCGAGCTCGCTGGAGTGGGTGTAGTCCGAGTCCATGTCCAAATCTGAGTCTGGCCCAACTGGCTTCAATGGGCAAGATGTCCTCCAAGCTCTAGCAAATTTGCTGTCGAGCGAGTCCATGATGCAAACGGCCAGTGCTACCGTGTGCAACGGCAGGTCAGAGCGGGTGAGGATGGCATGGACAAGGGGAACCGACGGTGTGCCCAGAGAGGCGGCCGGGGGTAATAGGTTGACGAGATGAACAGAAGCTCCTGTGCAGGTTTGAGATTGTGGTCAATACGTTGCAACAAGATTGTGGCATGTGCCAGTTGGACTGGCTTGGGATCGGCTTACCAATTAAAGATGGGTCCAGCACCTCACCTTCCAGCATTCCCAACATGGGACTGAGAGCCGCGGAGGAGTTTTTGGAGGATGGCGGGGGTGTCGGCAGGTTAGAAAGCGGTTTGTAGGTCCTCATAAAGTACTCCTCGTCGAAGTCGAATTCATCATCGGATAAGTCATCGTCAAGGACCTTCTTGGCCGGCCGTGGAGACATGTTGGGCCTAGTTTCCAAAGCCATTTTGATGTCGATATGTCTGTCTGGTCTGCCTGACAGCTTGGTTGCTGCTGGGTTTTGGTTTTATGTCGAGGTTCGGTCTCTTTTTTTTTCAAGAGAAACGCCGTATCTGGCCAAGCTCGCGTGGTTGGAGGGCCGAGATGATGCTCATATCCCCTCGCAAGGCCGCCTCACTCTTGGGCAATCTGTCTCAATTACTAGGGCACTGAACGGCGAGCGTTGGCGGACCAAAGTCCCAGCTTATCGCCGCAAATATCGGTGTCGAGAGGGGTCAGGGTGGTAGTCTGCAGATTGGGAGACAAGCGAGAGGGGAAAGAGGGTCCATCCATATATTTATGTACGGTAGCCCAGCCTGGAGATATCGACAAGAGATGGCAACAGAGGCGACAGAGAGAACACGAGAGATGGATGGGGTTGGGCGGCAGAATAAACCAGGTGGATGTGGCACACGAGGGAGGTTTTATTCTTCTTTGGATTGTTTGTGCAATGGGTGTTAATATGTGAGCGATGGATGAAGGAAGAACGAGTTCACGAGTTGAGCTCGGGCATTGCGAAGGTCGGATCACCAAAGGGCTAAGACGGCGAGCTAAAGTAGGTCGGCGGGCGCCGGTTGGAGAAAAGGCGAAATAACGAGGCTGATGGGGGAAGGGGGCGTGTGAATCTAGGCTTGGCGTAAGGGGTCAACACTCGGGAAGAGATGACAGCTCAGCTCACTGGTGCTTATTGTTGCGGTGGTGTCAAGTTTGTGGGACAAGGAACAGGGAGAACCGTTGCCTAGATAAGGTAGCTAGCTAGGTAACAAGCAACGACCGCGTCGATGATGTGATGGTGGAGGTGGATGAGAAGGAGAAAAAACAAAAAGATGTCGTCGGGAGGGAGCGGTGTAGGTGAGAGGCGAGGGCGAGTCGGTGTCGTTTTGTTCCAGGGCCGGCCGGTCGGGGATTTTAATACCTACCGTAGGTGCCTAGCATTATTATTTCCTGGTACGAACGAGTGGAAGTCGCCCGTCCAATAACACGGGTGTAGTGGATAGATGGAGGCAAAACGGGCAGGGAGAGGGGGCAGAGAACAGCAGCACAGACAGTCAACATGAGATGGAGATGGAGCCGAGAGTGTGAGTTGAGATGGATGAGGCTAGGTCCGGTCGGTTCGGCTGTCAATGGAACCCAACCCAGATATCTTGGCCGATGCGGTATGTCGTGTTTTGTGGTGCTGACGGAGACGAAATGGGAAAACAAATGTTTATGCTAGTAGAGTAGTAATTAACTGGCCAACCCTCGGAATAAGGTGCAGAAGAAAGCAGGCCGGGCGATGTGGCTGTGGATGGACGATGAGAAGAGAATTGACGGACTGGGTTTGTGTGCTTCCTTTGATCCTTGGGGGGGAGTCTGTTCAATGAATTTTTTTTATGCTGACTGTAAAAGAGAGGGAGACAGATAATAAGGAGACAGAGAGAAAAGAGCTCGTCATTGTCCCCACAATGTCTTGTATCTCTTTTTCTTTGTTGTTTTCTTCTCATTGCCCCTAACTTCGTAACGACGTCAATTGACGACGAATGAATATCCACAGTCCAAGGGGGTCGCATCAATGCCGAGACGCGTTTGTGCCGGGGGTCTTGGGCTATGTACATTTCGTCAATACTCGATGCTACCTGTATCGTACCTGGTACTGGTATGGGTGGAACAAGGTCAGCGAGCAACAGCAAAAAGGGCTGGCTGCTGCTGATTGATGCATGCTTTTAGGCCAAGTTCAGGGACCAGAACCAGACACGAGTTTTGGCAAAGTCCTGGGCGACCAGGGTACCATGTTCGGCCGGAATAGCGCAACAAACTAGGTAGATGCTAAGAACAGCCCGATGTAGATATACTGAACTTAACTGTCTTTTTTTCGTGTTTGTATATAATAATTACCGCACAAAGCCGGGAGGTATTATTGATGGACCGTACATTGCGGTGGTGATGGTACGATTTTTGCTCGCGTGCTCATTTTGTAGGTACGTACCTAAGGTAGGGAGGGACGTATGCAGCGCACTGGGTGCATGACTACAGTGCACACCACAGCAACAGCGACCACCACCACAGGACCGGGCACAAGCCAAACTATTCCACGACGGAAAGCAGAACCAACAACGCACGCCGCCCCAAGCGGGCTGGGTTACACACCCCCACTGAATGAGCTCATCCCCCGCCCGTTTCGTCCAGTCCTGGTTGCGCGGCCCCTGAATATCACTACCCCTCTGAACAGAAAAGGTCGTATTTCCGATTCGATCCAC
>JARHUK010004197.1:473-12042 GCA_031001725.1 Pseudopyricularia javanii | reverse complement strand
GCGTCGCTGTTTATTTTGTTGCGGCTTTGTATGCTGTGCTCGTCGTGGTTGTAGAATCGCGATGGAGATTTGATGTCGGCGAGGTTTGGTTTGTCCCCGTGGTTGCTTAGTCGGTCGCAGTTGACCGATGACGAAGGCGGGCCAATGAAGTGGGGCAGTCTTTTTCGCGTGTGGATGTGGATGCACCCAAGACATTTTATTTACATCTGTGCCAACTCTTACGCCTGCTTTGCCTCTGCTTGCATGTGAAGCACTGGGTGAGAAGAGTTTTTAACCTTGGAAAGCAAAAATCCCCAGCCTTTCAATTACCTCTAGTCACTAGTCACTTTGATCTCTTCTTCTTTTCGGTACCATGATTGCCCGAGCAGCCGCAGTGGTCTTCATGTTCTTGCTCGTCCCAACCTCTACATGCCCAGCAGCCTAGCATATTCCGTACAAGCAAAAATCATGGATGGCAGCATCAGTCATTGATCAAGGGAACGAGTTTGGTGCGATTCAGTCCAGTTGCTGGAAGTCGTTCACCCTGCAGGATTAGGATTCCCTTGATCTGCGGTGTCTTGATGCTTGCCGAAGCCTGTAAAACAAAAGGCCTTGTCGTTGGTGACGACGGACCGGTAACCGGCCACTTTGACTGTCCGCAGTCTGATCCCAAGTTTGTAGGTGCGTGCTGCTCCCGCTTGCTTTTCCTGAAGGTCTCGATTCTGCACGGTGGGATGGTCTTCCAGGCCAACTCGTTGCTCGCCGCCACACGGGCGCGGTCATTTCGAAGTCGAACGGATGTATCCGCCAACGTGTCAGCTACTAGAGTCTCTCGAACCTACTGGGATCCAAAGCACATGCATGATTACACCCTCGCATCAACATTCGCTGACTTTGTTGCCGACAAGCGCCCTTTTTCGTCTATTTAATACGGACCCCCTGCCCAATAGCAAACCGAACCCGAATTTGCAGCCCAGTTGCGATTCCAAAGCTCAGGCTTCCTGGTCTGCCAATAAATGGTATACCAGCCACTATCATAGCCCGCCCCACGCTCGGCCATAAAGCAGACCCAATGCAGCCAGTCAAATACTTTGGGTAACGCCACTGTAACCGCCCCTGTGTAGCCGGCCATATCCCGCTCCTTTTGGCTGTCCCACTCCGCGGCTTTGTCGGGGTCCTGGGGACGGGGCCGCGGGTAAAACGGGATCCATCCCTTTGATTCAGCCGTTTCTCCGGCTTCTAATAGCGGTGTGGCGGAGCTTGCGACGAAATCCGGGTCGACTGCGCGGACGTATACCACCGGATCATCGGGCGCGATATGCACCGAAGGCGGGACGACAAACCAATTTTTGTCGCTCGTGCGGTACGGCGCCTGGGCGACCTCGCTCTCGATGGTGGCTTTGTCCACGACGACAAAGACGTTGCCCCTTATGCCCTTGGGTAGGCTGCCGCCGCTCCCATCCTCCTCTTGGCGCATTTTGCGAAATCTCTCCCGCAGTTGTTGGTCTGAAGCACCTTCCAGCTCCGGGTCGTCGTCGACGAAAACAGTCCGGTACGTTGGCCACAAAAGCGGTCCGTCGTTATAGTGCAATAAGGTCGTCTCTGCCGCTTTAGCCCAGTGTTCGTCTCGAAAGCGCCGCCAGGCTGCATCGCCCTCCGTAGAGCCGTAGCATCCCGTCCGGAATACGACGAGGCCCCAACAAATGTCCGAGGTGGGGGATTTGCCCTCCTTGCCCTCGCCCTTATCCTCGCCCGCATCCTCATTCTTTCCCTCACCCTTTTCGGATCCACCCTGGCCCTTATCCTTCTGGCCTCTGCCTTTGCCCTCGCCGCCGTCCAGCAGCCCGGCCTTTAGAACGGTTTTAATCCAGCCTGTCCCCTCCTTCACCCGCCTCACCCTATCGATCTCATCCCAAACGCGCTGCTTCTCATCCAGCGCCATACGCTCGAGCTCACGCTGGCGCTTCACAGCAGCCTTAACGGTCGCGAACTGCTCCTCGGTCCAATTTTGACGCACTGCGGTCCTGGCCTGGGACCTCAGGGCCTCGAGAGGGGTCTGCATATTCAGCTGGCGCCGTTTGAATGCCTCCCTGCAGTCCTGGTCGTACCGCGCTATCTGCTCGGCAGAGTCCGGTCCGAACAGCCGCAACAACCCTCTTAACGGCTGCCCGGCGATAATAGCCTCGTCCAGTGTAAGCGTCTCTGGGGCGGAGGCGGCCTTTGCGTGGCATTCGGCGACCGTTAGGCCCGTTCGCGCCACGGACACGGCGTCCTCCTCCTCGGGGGACGCCCACCCGTGGACTTGGTTGTACTCGGCCCGCGTGATGGAGACTGGGTCAGAGATGGCGCGGTGGTAGAGCGCCACAAGTTCGGGCTCTGCCTGTGAGGCAGAGGCCCCTTCAGAGGACCCCTCATCGGCGAGGTTAGACATGATGGCGAGTGGGAAAATGAGAACGGACAAGAAGTTTTGGAGTGAAGAGAAAACGGTTGTTCAAGATATTTTTGACTGAGAACCGAGGTGAGGTATCCAGGGTCATTCGCAAACATGAACGACTGCCATCGCATTTGACAGAGGTCTGTTGTTGCGAGAGGGAGTGGAACGGGAGGATTTACATATGTACGGCAGGAGCGATCCTACGGGTGGGCACCTGAAATGTAAACAGTGCGCTCTCGCACCGGGATTTTACGACCCCTGCAGTTTGCTACTAAAGTACATGTACGTACAGTACTACTATGTATATGCATATGTAACATGTAGTTCCCAGGTCGCCCCGCTATGGTCCACTTCCTTGTTCCTGGCTTAATTATTAAGCCTGGCCGGGCTTAACGCGTAATTACTATGTTCAGATGCTTCCAGACCTGCTCGCTGCAGCACATGCCTGCCCTGAAAGCTTAACTGTTTGAAGGAATAACATCAAGCTTTTGACCACTAAAACGACATTCACACACCGACAGGCCGAGCGAGGTGCTATCTGTGGTCGGGCTTAGATATTTACACTGCGACACTACCATTCAAGACGAAATTGACCTGTCTTAAAACTAAACTTCGATGCAGTACCTAACCCCCGCCTCAAACGGACACCCCGCCAAGGTCGAGTCATCATCCGGGTCGTAAAAAAGCGACGGATTCCACTGCATGAGCTCGTCGGCGGTTACTAAATCTAGTCAGCATCGCACTTCTTTCTTCCTTTTTTCCTGGAGACAAGAGTTGGAAATGGAACTTACTCCCCCACATGTTCGCCTTAATGAAGCAGTAATTCGCGTTGCAGCACTCCAGCCAGTCCGCGCCGACGGGGACGTCGAGGGCCGTGTCGTAGCGCACGCAGTCCGCCTTGGTGCCCTCGGCGAGCGGCAGCGACGCCGGGTTCGTGTACGCAGGCGCCGTCCGCGTCCGGGTGGTGGATGCCTTGCCCGTGCCGTAGTACGTCACCGTCGGCCACGGTACGTCGTCGACCGTCGTCCGGGTCCTCGGCACGTAGCAGCTGCTCGGCCCGCGGGGGGTCATGCAGGGATCGCCCGAGTAGCTAGATGTGGCCTTGTTAACGTGTCTTCCTCTCTCTTTCTCTCAAGTAGCTGAAGTTCCAGGGAAACTCTTACGAGGACGTCGTGGTAGCAGCCGCACTCATGCTCACCGAGCTGCCACTCCCCGGCTCACTAAGACAGATAGCCAAGCCGAGCAGGTTCCTCAGGTTCCCGCACTGCGCATTGATATTCGGGTTCCACGCGATCAGCTGCTCTGCCGTCAGCCCCGTGGTGCTCGCGTTTACCAGGCTTCCGCACGAGTCCCACGGCCCGACCGTGTACGCCGTGCACCGCGCGTCCGGGATGCACAACTCCGCGCCCGCGGCGGGAAAGTCGGTACAGAAGCCCGGCAGCCTGTTGGCGTACAGCAGGGAGAAGGTCGAGATCTGATGGGCTTGGCTGATGGAAAGGCACGTGTCCCTTTTTGTGGTCGTGTACGTGCTCGCGCAGGCGTATTTCGGGGCTGGTCTGCCCGAGGTCCTGGTGCGGGGAGCCGTGGTGGTTGTGATGATGTAGGCTGGTGGGGAGGTCACGGGGTAGGTGTCCACGCCGCACGAGGATGTCATCGAGGAGTAGTGAGCCGCCAGGTCACTTCCGTAGCCCAATGGCGAGTTTAACACCGCCTGCCACGTCTCCAGGTTGCAGTCTGCGCAGAGGTCCGAGGAGCTGCCGTTATTGCCGGAGTTGTAGGCCGTGAACAAGGGAAAGCAGTCCTCGCCCGTGGACGGGTCCGTCAGACAGCCGTAGCCGTACGTAAACAGCAGTAGGTCGGTGTAGTACGTGGGCGGGTACACGTTGTAGTTCACCACCACGGTGTCATTGACGCCCGTGCAGGCAGCTGTCTGGGCGGTACGGAGGGTCTCGAGGTTCGTTTTGCACTGAGATATGCACATGTTGGGTAGGTCCGTGGCGTTGGGGAAATTGCCATGCGCCATCTGCCACAGCGCTGGGTCGCACACTACCGTCTGGCTGAAGGTGGCGCTGTCCAGGGATCATCTCCACGTCAGCTTCGCGCGAAAGTCGAGCATCCTGTTGGGGGGAAAAGACTTACGCGCATGATGCCGAGAAGTACATTGGCGCATCGATCTGGCCGGCGTAGGAGCCGCTCGAGGACACGAACACTTGGGCTGAGACATGATGAGGTGCCAAAATGGCGAGGAGCTACACACGTCTTGGGTTAGTTGGACAGGAAGTAGAGAGGAATCTGAGGATACTGACCATGGTAACGTAGAGACGGACGAAGGTAGCCATGACTGCTAGCTGGTGACTTCCGGTTGGATCTCGTGTCCTATCTCGTAGTCCGCAAGAGCATACACTCTGTGGCAGTAGTAGGCGCTCTTTATCATCTCGACCCTGGCGTTACTCGAGTATTAAGCTGCATTCGCGCGCCCGTCGTACTTCCGTCAGGCAGCACTGAGGGCACCATGGAAGGTGCGCGGGGGCAGTTCTGCCGATTGTAGGCAGACGCGATAATGAGCGCACCTGGGCGGGGTTTCCTACAGCCTTGCCGTCTCGCTTGTTGGCTAGGTTGATAAGCCGCAAGCATTGACTCACAACAGCGGAGCCGCATCAGAGAAAACGATCCCTGAAGGGCGTAGGTCATGAAATCTAGCAGTTCCACCGACATTGTAATTACGGTGAGACCCAAATCCGCCCATGGAACAGACGAGAGACGGCGCGTTACCCTGACCTCGGCCCCCAACTTTTGACGACCCTGGTTATGCATGCGGTGGTGATGTGACCAACGGCCTCACAAACAAGGTCATCGAGTCACGGATGGCCGCTCGAGATGCGGGTACTCAATATTACGGTGGAACTACAGTACTTATGATAAAAGTAAACGACTGCCATAATAGGCATATTAGTACTGCTCGATGTTACGGTAGAACTAACAAAAATGCTTAACTGCTATATTAGGTACTGTATATTGACGCTGCTCCACATCACTGAGTCGAGTACAGAGCCTTGCCAGACTCCAATCACACATCACGTTTCGCCGGGACCCATAGTGTTGGTTCGAGGTAATTGTCTGCGTTAACGACATCAACTAACAATGCACAAAAGTGTCCGATAAACGGACTTCATACCTGCACACCTCGACTCGGGGCAGCATCATCTTCCAGGCTAGCATGAGGGTCTGAGTCTGCACAGTGTATGTCCGGTTGGAGCCTAATCGCAAGGCAACGCTCCTGCAAACATGCCATCCAGGGGTACCAGACTGATAGGGATATCACGACAAGGGCATAGCGCGAGACGGAAAGTAGATATCATGAAGCTCCCCGGCGGCTTTTTGGTTGCTTACCTGACCAGCAGATGTATCCGTCTTCTGTAATTGAATCCTTTTGCACAGATACACAATGATGCTCTTTGGCGTCTTGGCCGTGTTGGCCTCCCTGGCCATTCAAGCTCAGGGAAAGGCTGTCTTTGCCCATTTCATGGTGAGATATGGTCCCCGGAGCCCGAGCAGCAAGGAGCAAGCTTGGTTAACACAATCAGGTCGGCAATGCCAACAACTACACCCAATCCGACTGGGAGACCGACATCAGCCTGGCCCAAGAGGCCCACATCGATGGCTTCGCCCTCAATATCGCCAACGACATCGGCGGCGTCACGCACGCCATCCAGATGGCCTTCTTCGTGGCCAGCCAGAAGAACTTCAAGGTGAGTTCGGGACTCGAGTGCCTTCTGCAAGACTGTACGGAGTACTGACAGACAATAAACAGCTCTTCTTCTCGTTCGACTACGCCGGCAACGGCGCCTTCGACAAGATAGACGTCGTCTCGCTGTGCTCCAGCTACTGCAACAATCCAGCATACTTCCACACTGACAAAGGCCCCCTGCTGTCGACGTTCGAGGGCCCGGACCACGCGGACGACTGGCACGAGATCAAAGGGTCGACGGGCGGCTTCTTCATCCCGGACTGGTCATCTCTGGGGGCCAAGCCGGCTTTGGCGGCGGCCTCGGGGGTGGCGGACGCGCTGTTCAGCTGGGCCGCCTGGCCATGGGGCAGCTAGGACATGACGACGTACTCGGACGCCTCGTACTGGCAGTACCTACGGGACGCCGGCGGCAAGCCCTATATGATGCCGGCGTCGCCCTGGTTCTACACCAACCTGCCGGGGTACGGCAAGAACTGGCTGTGGCGCGGCGACCACATGTGGTACGACCGGTGGACGCAGATTATCTACAACCAGCCCGAGTGGGTTGAGATCATCTCGTGGAACGATTACGGCGAGAGCCACTATATCGGGCCCTTGTACGACAAGGCCATGGAGGCGTTTGTCGTGGGCAAGGCACCCTTCAATTTCGCCAGCAACATGCCGCACGATGGCTGGCGTGCGTTTCTTCCCTACGTGATTGACCTGTACAAGACCGGCACGGCGCACATCTCTAAGGAAGGTGTTCAAGGATGGTGGCGCCGCGCCGAGACGGGCGCGTGTGGCGACGGTGGCACAACGGGCAACACAGCCTCGCAGCTGCAGATCGAGTTCTCGCCGGCCTCCATCCTTCACGACGAAGTGTACTTCTCGGCGCTGCTGGGCTCCAACGCCGACGTGTCGGTGACGGTGGGCGGCACCGCGCTGGACGCGAAATGGCTGTGGCAGCCGGACGACGGCGTGGGCATCCATCACGGCAGCGCCAGCTTCGCAGGGCACGCGGGCGACGTGGTGATCACCATCACGCGCGGCGGGACCACTGTCGCCCAGGCCGCCCCGGGACCGGCAGGGTCTATCGGCACGGGCTCGTGCGTGGGCGGGCTCAACAACTTCAACGCGTTCGTCACGGCCGCATGGGGCAACGCCGTCTCGGCGACGCCCACGCTGCCCGTCGAGGAGCAGAAGTGCATTAACGGGACGGGTTACCAGCTTTTTGCCGAGCTGTGCGACTTCTCGTGCAAGTATGGCTACTGCGATAACCAGGCGTGCTTGTGCAAGCTGATGGGGAGTCCCTCGCCGACGCCGAGCGGCGTTAACCCGGCGGGATACCCGGCCGCCGGGCTCAGCGCGAGCTACTCTGGGCTGTGCGCGTTCGACTGCGCGTACGGCTTCTGCCCGCCTGATGCCTGCAGTTTGGAAGAGGCCCCCCTGTCGACGCCGACGGTCAGCGTCTTCTCGCCGCCGGCCTGCCGTGGCGGCAGCGCCCTGCCCGGCAATGACTTTGGCGGGCTCTGCGGGTATGCCTGCAGCGTCGGGTTCTGTCCGTACCTGGTGTGCAGCTGCGATTTGCAGGGCGACCAGGTCACGCCACCGGCCAAGGTTGATGGTAAAAGCGGAAAGGCAGCCGACGGCGTCGAGGACCACGGCCTTTGTGCGTTCGCCTGCGAGCGCGACTACTGCCCGCCCGGCCCGTGCGTGGATACTAGCGATGATGGGTCGGGCAGTGGTGATCTTCCCGGCGGCGGCGGCGTGTTCATCGAGGATCCCGGGTGGGACAGCTCCACGGGCCAGCACTGCTACAAGACGGAGTGCAGCGTGAGGCCCACGTGGGGCGACGACGAGGTCCCAGCCATGACCAGCTTCCAAGACGACTGCCCTGACGGCCAGTACCGTCTCGTGCTATGCCCTGTCGACGGCCTGCCCGGAAATTGCAGGTGGAGTGGTACCGGTCCGTTTTGTCTAGACTCGAGCTGCGATGCAGGCGAGGTGGCCGTGACCTCGGCCAAGAACACCAGGGATAACGGAGTCTGCATGGTCGGGCAGCAGAACCTATGCTGCAAGTCCGAGACGTGGAGCAAAATCATCGACACATGTGACTGGAAGCTCAACAGCAGGACGTGTGACTCGGAGGACCAGAAGGCCGTGGCCTCGCGACGGCGCGCCCAGTGCTTCGCGCAGGGCAGCGACGGGTGCCGGCAGTATACGTACTGGGACGACGTCTACTGCTGCGCGGCCGAGTTCCCCAACTGCGCCTGGGCGTCGTGCTCGACCAACACGTGCCCCTCCACCAAGGTGACCGTGACCGAGGATCCGTATGGCGCCGGCGGGTTCGGCTGCCCGGCCAGCTTCTTCTTGTGGCCCACGAGCACCGGGGCCG
This sequence comes from Pseudopyricularia javanii, assembly GCA_031001725.1. Taxonomy (NCBI): domain Eukaryota; kingdom Fungi; phylum Ascomycota; class Sordariomycetes; order Magnaporthales; family Pyriculariaceae; genus Pseudopyricularia; species Pseudopyricularia javanii. The sequence continues at coordinate 3,507 of JARHUK010004197.1, read as the reverse complement.
AGCAGGCGCTGTGCTGCGACAACCCGGAGAACGTTAACCCATTCCTGCCCGTCGCTCTGGACTGGCTGTTCCCGACGAGCCCCCCGGACGGGGACTTGCCCATGTTCCAGGTCGAGTCCATTGATTCCAAGTACAACAACTTCCCAACCGGCCCCTTGGAGCCATTTGGCATGGTGGTCATCGTGGGGCCCGAGGACTTGGTCAGCAGCCTGAGCAAGCGCGACGGCTCGCACGCGCAGTTCCTGGACTGCGATGCCGTCGGGAAGCAGGAAAACACCACCATTTACACGGCACGCTACGTGTGTACCGACGACTCGGAGCATTCCAACTGCGACCATGTCCACCTGGGCGGCGCAGAGGGCACCGTCGTCAAGCTCCCCGAGGAGTGCGGCTATGCGGCCTACGGTGTGGTCCACGAAATCCGGGAGGCAGCCGACCAGAGCATCCCAGACCTGGCCGGACTGGACCTCTCGAAGCGGAGCATGGGCGCCGACAACCTGACGGTGCACGAGGTCGAGTTCAGCTACGACTTCCGCAACGTGCGGCGCGCGGGCGACGACCAGAGCATCTACGTGCGCATCGACTACTCCAGCCAGCAGTCTTGGTTCACCCAGATCGTCAACGCGCCGCCAAGCAAGCGTGGAGCCGACGAGAACGAGAGCCAGTTTCGCCGCCGCTTCTGGTCCGCCAGCGACGAGACGTGGCGTAACCTGATCGAGACGGTGCGGGGGCTGGACGAGCAGGAGAACCAGCCACTGCCCATATCCATACCCACCTGGGACAAGGTCATCTACAGCCAAACGAGCGATAATTACGTGTGACGCCAGCGGCGGCCTGTTTGCTGATGATGGCTTTATGACGGTCACGCTCAACGGCCAATCAACCACTTACTTGCAGTGGGGGTTCACGCTGGTCGGGACTATCTCGCCAGAGTTTAAGCTCGAGGAGGCGCATGGCTTCTTTGATGCCAGCTTTGAGGGGCGTACGGGGCTCTGGGTCGACGGTCGTGGCATGCTCGATATCAGCGGCACCCTGCCGCTAACAAACCTCCTCGGCAACGAGGGCATCACCGACTATGGCTGGGATGTTCCAGGGTATGTTGGCCACTATAATTAATTCCGTCTAGATGGCCCATTTACTAACTCTGAGCAGCATCGTGTCCTTCCAGCCATCCGTCAACATGGCCGTGCAGATGTTGGGCGAAGGCTACCTGGACAGCAACTTCACCTACGTGACCGAGACCATAACGAATAAGGAGATCCGGACCAACTCGGTCGGCATGGGCGACTTCTCGGGCAGCCTTTCGGGCCTGGAGGTCGCGAGCGCGCTGCACGGCGACGTCTACGGCGAGCCGGCGTCGGGCACCAGCGGGTACCAGACGGTGTTCGGGCTGCGCAACATGCCGTCGGCCAAGATCGACTTTACCGTGTTTGACTACGTTAACAGCAAAAAGCTTAAGATACGGGACGACCCGGAGTTGGAGAAGCGTGATGCCAGCGCCCTGGCGTCGGGCCAGTTCGCCATCCAGATTAACCATAAGATCCATCTGATGGCCAGCGACGGCGACGTGCAGCTGCGCGAGGGCTACGACGCCATCGAGGGCTGGGTGTTCAGCAGTAACGTGAGCCCCGCGTGGGAAGACGACCAGGGCTCGCAGGCGATCCCGCCGGGCATCTCGCCGGTGGTGGTCTACAGCGGGCCGGGCCAGACGCCGGCGGCGCGCAACGCGCCGGCGCTAGACGACGACGACGACGCCACTTTCAACGGCGGCTTTATGGGCTGCTCGGACGGAAGCGACGGTGGCGGTGGCTCGGCCACGCGACAGTGCTACGTGTTTAACGTGACGCTGCTGGACACGGACTTGGCCAACGACTACGACGGCGAGAACGAGTTCGCCAACGCGCAGGACCTGCTGCGGCGGAAGCTGGGCATGCTGGGGCCCGATGACCACGTAACGACGCCGTTCCTGGCCGTGGATAATCGGGTACACGCGCGGGACGTCGCCTCGCGCACCCGCCTCATAGAGCCGCGGAACACGGGTCAGGCCCGGCCGTTCTCCATCACCCCGCCGAGCGGAAATACGTTTACCACACTGTCGAGCCCGTACATCACGGGTCACGGAGGGGCGGACCTGCGCGCGGCCAACGGCGGCAGCGTGCCGACGTACAACCAGGTCGATACGGACTGCTCGTCAGGGGCCGTAACGGCCAGCGCAGCTGACTCGCGCGATCAGGCGTCGGAGCACCTGCTGGAGGAGTGGGTCATCCCCATGGCTTGGCAGTTCAACATGGACGGCAGGATACCGGCCACCTCGCAGTTCACGGAGTACCCGACGCGGTACTCCGGCGCGGAGGTTCCCGAGACCCTGATGGGCGCCGGTTCGGTGTTCACCCAGCCCTGGAGCCAGTGGGACGGCGGCGCGCCTGCCGGCACTCACCTGGACGCCAGCATCAGTCCTGAGCGCGAGATCTGGGATGCCATCGGCAGCATCGTGCACCCGGAGCGCATGGTCAACCTGCAGCAGACCCTCAACGCCTTCAAGAGCCGCATGATGCGGGGCATCGCGGGCATCGGCATCGACCGCTGGCAAAACTGGGAATGGGACGACACCAGCCGGGCCACGGGGCTCGCGCGCGCTGAGCAGGCGCTCAACGAGCTCCGCATGTTCCCGCAGGTGATGAACTACCTCAACGACAACGGGGGCGCGCACCAGCGCTTTATTGACGCAATGAACGCGGTGCACGAGATTCGGGGGCGGTTCGACGCCCGCGTCGCCGCCAACGGCCTGGGGAATATCAACAGCCAGCTGCTGTTCGACGAGCTGATTTATAGTGTCATCATCCCCCGCCTTAACGCTACGCTGGCCCAGTACCGCATGTGGCTGCAACGCATGCGCAATAATTGGACGGCCGAGGAACAGCGGTCGCTTAATGACCCCGACTGGGCCGAACAGATCCAGTTGGTGCTCACTGAAATCGACACGCTGCTGAATGATTATGATCCGGTCAGGGATAATTACCAGGTGGACACCACC
>JARHUK010004196.1:0-11913 GCA_031001725.1 Pseudopyricularia javanii | reverse complement strand
CTTGGTTTACAGCAGGAAAAAAAAAAAAACAGTCCCCAAGAAGTGTCAAGGGCGCGACCTCCACCGACAACGGGATGACTGGTGATTTTGTCCCGGGGGCGTGCCTGGGCTTTTGGTGGTTCGCTCTCTGTTTGTCCTGAAAATGGGGAGGGGCCGCGAAGTAATCCCAGTAAAAGAATGGCCGAGTCAAGCGAGCAAGTGGGAAGAAAAGTATGGTCCCAGACTGCAAATCTTGCCCTGACAGCGTAGTCTACTCGTAGCGGATTCTCCGGCCTCCTTCACCACCATTTCTGCCTTCGGCCCTTGGCCCCGCGTGAAAATGCAAAGCCTCCAGCAGTACGTACCAAGTTGTACATCCGTCCAGCCCCTGGACCGTACATGTTGTACACATCCATATCATCCTTGCCAGCCAGCCCAGTCAAAACCATCAAATATGGGGCTTAATGCTCGCCCGCAGACACCGACTTGGTACTTGCTTTGTACAAAGGAACATGTATCGTTCTTTGCTTTTGTCTCAAGGAGGGGGCGTGGGTGCGTGACATCACATGGGTTCTTCCTGTTTTTGAAAAAAAAAGCCCGACCGATTGAGTTCTCTTTGGGGGCTGTTTTGCCACTGTATTTTGGGTTGGCTAATTTTGCCTTGTTATCTATGTGAATTTGCCCGACTGCGGAGCTTCCCTCGATGGGTGGGTGCTGCTTTTTTTGGTTGTTGCCATTAAGGACCATCAAGCCCTGTGTTAAGACGACACGCTCGCGCAGTCTTGTTTCCATCCTTCACGGTTGGCTGTCTCAATTATCAAGGCCACTAAAAAAAAAAAAAAAAAACCATGATGGGAAACCGCGGGGCTTGTGCATGTCTCGCCAGCGCCGTAGATCTGGCTTTGCGACGGCGTGTACGCCTCGCCGCGGAACCCAGCGGTACGGATAATTTTTTGCTTGGCTCGGGTTTGACCGAGTTGCGGGCAGGTGTCTTGTGTGCGCGTTGGTAAATTGCGGCTGAGTTTAGCATCGAAACATCTCTCGCAGGATTCGTTTTTTATGCCTCTTGTAGTACTCATTTCAGATAGTTGGGGAAGCGGAAGGTGTATTGTGGGTTTGTTGGTCGGTTGGTTGGTTGTGTGGGTGGTTATTGCCAACACCAACCGACCGTGAACAAATTTCCGACGCGTTGCAAAGCAGACGCCATCCAACCGACCACCAAAAGAATGATCAACCAGCCTCTAAAACGCCGCTCTAGTTCGCATCCGCATGCTCCAGGCCCTTGAATCTAAATAATCAAGACGAAAAGAAGACAAAAAAAAAGCACACACACCACTATGGTGCAATACATCTTCACGCCGTGGAAGGACCGGGGCGAGCTGCTTCAGGTGCGACGACACTTCTTCCCGCAGAACGTATCGCCCTCGTCCATCACCGCCACCAACACCACCGCCATCAGGGCCGATAAAAAGCGCGCCGTATCTCGCGTGTCCATGTGGATGCAGCGCGGCGGTTGCCCTCACATGGTCGAGTCCACGGCTCTTCTCATAGCCGCCATGATCGCCGACGACGAGTTCGTTGTGGCCTCTGGCACGGGCGCCACCGATGCCAACTCGTCGTATGCCGTGCGCGCCTCCTACTCGGCCGCCTTTAGCCGGTGCGTTGTGCCCAGGTGAAAAAAAAGACCCAGAAATGACTTCAGAAATCCCGTACCTTGCCCTTGATCCCCTCTCCTCTCAGCCTGGGTTGAGCTAAAGTTGGCTCGCTTTCCATGACCGTGTGGCGGCTTGGTTTCTTGTTACCATCCCCGCGGCTCTACCTCTACCTTCACCCCCCGTGCTTGACTACTTATCTCCCAAGCTGGTGGGATGCGTTGGTTGTCAATATGGCGCCGCCCCAGGGTCTCAGGGTCGTCAACCTAGTGTCCATTAGCTTCTGGGATATCGGGTCGTTGGTCCGGGAAAGCCTAGACTCTGTCCGGCATCTGCTTGGCTAGTGCAACTACCTTGACCTCTCTTTTTCGCATGGCTTCATTTCTGACCACCCAGGTCCGAAAGAATAAGAAAAAAATGACACTAGTAGCGGCTAACGTAAAGCGCACACTCTCTTCATTTCCCCCTCTCCCTGCACGCCCGGACTTTCCAGATTCGTTACAGGCCTTCTAGACAGCCACCAGGACAAGGCACGCAAGATGAGCATGTACAGTGTGGCCAAGACCATCGGCCTGCCGGCGACGTTTGTCGAGCTGCGGCACCAGGCCACCCACGAGCAGCTGCCGTCGCTGACGAGGCTGCGGGCCGGCGCCCAGGCCGGCCTGGTCTGGATATGGGACTACTACTGGAAGCAGCTCGCGAGCACGGACGAGGAGGATGAGTGCGAGAACGCGGTGGTTGCAGCGGCCCCCGCCGGCGGCGGCAGTGGAGGCGTCAATGCAGAGGTGGAAGGCGAAGACGACGATGCAGCCTGCAGGGCCGCGCTGTTGCGCCACCTAGAAGACACTGTTACGGAGGACTTGTCTGGTCTCGCCGAGATGATACAGAGGTGGGGAAGGTCACGCGTGCTCGGTGTATTGGACGTTATCGGCGACGAGGCTGGCTCTTCGTATCCGATGAACAACCGCCTGGTCTTGGGAACTCTGAGGTTGGCCAGGCAGGTGGCTGAGATGGAAGCGCCGCGACATGATGACGGCGGCGCGCCAGATATGGATCTTGAGCAGACCATCGAGCAATCTGGTGATGCTGGCGAGGGCACGGCATCCGAAGATGGGGAGCAGGAAGGCGGCTGGGATCGTCCCGGAGGTTCGTGGCTGCCCAAGCCGATAGGTGTTGTCTAGGCGGTTGGAGACGGTCACCGTTTGCTACTACGTACTGCAACTGTGGGCGTGTACGAAGATACTCCCTGCACAGGTATTGTGAGTGCCAGTAACACCATACGTTAACAAGGCATTTTGGGCAGCCATTCTCGCACACTCGCAAAATAAACTATTTCGGGGCCTTGGAGTTTTATATCAACCGACACAGGAACCGATATAGATTTGACGTGCGGATTGACAATGTACAGTGCCAGTGATTTTCCACTTGAAGCAGTCACATACAGTGCACCGTACGTGGCTAAGCGTCCAGTTCCCCACCTTTGACCGCAGCACTTCGGATGTCGATTCCAAAAACAGTTTCCAGAGTCGTCATCAATGTGGTTTTGATTGAACCTGAGAACACCATACTCTTGCACCTCACATCTGTCCAGCATCCCACGACGATATGAGCTTTTGGAGACTAAGCAGACCGCTCATCAAATCAACTTCACACACATTAGTAACCAGGGTTAGTTTTGGACATGCATCCCCGCAAAGTATTCGTGTTCGGGCGGAGCCATCCGGACGAGCCGGCCGTGACCCCGACCGTCGGGGAACGCCATAAAAAGGAGAAAACGGCTGATGGGTGGATTCGGTATTTGGCTGACAACGACGGCGGTATGTCGACGGACTAACTCAGATCATACCTCGACGCGCCATGCAGATCAAGTCTATCCCTATGTGTAAGGCCGCCCCAAAACTCTATCTAAACGGAGGACCCCGGGACAGAACTACATCATGAGCCAGTTGATTTGATGCCCAAGGCTGACTATCAAGGGGATTTCCCGTTTTTCTTCGTTTAGGGGTGGGTAGTCATGACAACTACGCCTACCTGGCCATTGACGACAAATCCAAGGACGCTGTCATTATAGATCCCGCCAGCCCGGACGAGTAAGTCATGGGATGTGTCGTCGGTTGCGGTGAATCTACTCTGAGGGTAGCTAGCATCTGGGGTTTTTGGTTTTTGGACTAACCCCATAAATCCAAGGGTTCTTCCCACCCTCAAGAAGGCCATCGAGGCTGGCGAGATCAACTTGACGGCCATAGTGAACACCCACCAGTATGTGTTTTGCTTCCCATAGCTTTAGCCGGGCCAGCGGGTTGCCAGCGGCCACGTGCCTGTGTCTAACGTCTATCGACACCAGCCATCGGGATCATGCGGGAGGTAACACTGTAATTGTGAGTTGGCTTCCCAAGGGTTACCTGCAAAGAGCCCCACGGGAGAACAACCACTGACATGAATATACCGTATTGCGCGTCTCTGCAGCGAGAGGCTCTGAACCTCCCCAAGCTGCCAATCATAGGTGGTAAGGACTGCCAAGCCGTGACGACGACGCCGGCGGACGGTGAGGGCTTCCCCCTTGGCGCCGTCAAGGTCAAGGGCCTCTACACGCCATGCCACACACAGGACAGCATCTGCTGGTTCATGCAGGACGGCGACGACAGGGTCGTCTTTACGGGCGACACGCTCTTTCACGGAGGTAGGTCGTGGTGGTGGGTGATGGCCTGGAGATACAAGGAGGGAGGGCGCCTCTGATCAACAAGTTTTTGCAAATACTGACAACAAATATATCGAATAGGCTGCGGTAGATTCTTCGAGGGTACGCCCGAGGAGATGCACACCGCCCTGAACAAGACGCTGGCTGCCCTTCCCGACGACACCCGAGTCTTTGTAGGCCATCCTTGCTTACCTTACCTGTCCATGGTTTTTCGACCTTTGTGGCTAACGAAAACACATCCGTCGGACTACACAGCCTGGCCACGAGTACACCAAGTCCAACGTCAAGTTTGGCATCTCGGTGCTCAAGAGCGAGCCCGTCCAGAAGCTGCACGAGTTCGCGGAGAACAACGCCGAGACCCAGGGCAAGTTCACCATTGGCGACGAGAAGGTACGCTCTTTTTTTTCTATCAAACCTCTTTCTCAAGCCCCCCTCCCCAGGTCGTCGCAGCATAACGGAATGCCTAACGTGGGGACACGATCAGAAACACAATGTCTTCATGAGGACCGATGATCCTGTGATCCAGAAGGCGACTGGCGAGACGGACCCGGTCAAGATTATGGGCAAGCTTCGGGAGATGAAGAACGACTTCAAATGACTGGATGGAGTAGTCAAAGCAGCCCTTTGAGGCAGACGTGAAGGAATGTCATCCCCAGGTTTAGATTTGCTCTGGTACTATCAAGCTGCCAGTAGCACATCTACCGAAAGCAGTTATGGTCAACCGCAGATCAATCATAATCATAACAGGACTACAATGAAACTGTCTCCGCCCGACCACGGTCTGCAAAGCTCTCTTGGACGAGAGCGACGAGCAAGTGTAGTGGCCTGGTGGAGGGACGCGAACGTATCGGGTCCCGTGTTTTCATATCGCTTCACTGTCCACACTTGCTCATCCTGGGGTTGTAAGGCGACGGCAAGCTCTAGCAAATTTTGAAGCTACTCCTCCCAGCCAACGGTAGGAGGTAAATCCCGAAGGAACAAACAAGCCAAGACCGATTGCACCAGTATAGCCAGGACTGTACCGACTGAATCAAGCCGGTACAAGGCAGAGTGGCGCTCGGTTTCGCGGGAATGTAGAGAAACCTTTTACTGGTTCGGTCGTTGTTGTTTGGAGGGTGTAGAGAAAGTGAAAGCAGATGCAAGCAGATTTTTTTTCTTGCGGTTTTTGATCAACGAAATGGAGACTCCACACAAGACAGTGTTCGCATTCGTCTACGACTGGGAAAGCACTGTGAGAAGCTAGCCGCCACAGCACCACTAGCCCCACCTCGGCCGCTTGCGTCAATGAACGGACCGTTGATGACGAGGACGTCGTCCCTCTCTTTGCGACAAGGCTCCTTTGTGTCGCGATCGCACCCAAAAGGCAGCGACAGTGATGTGATTCGAGCCGGGCACGGCGCCTGCTCGACCACCGCGAGGCACACCGTCGCCCTACTGGACTCAGAACGCAACAACACAACACAGCAGATCAACAAGGGCCAACCAACTAACTCCGCACGACCGAAAAAGCAAACCATGGTAAGGCTCTCTCACCTGCCCGGGCGTCCCTAGCAAAATATTGGCAACTAGGTATTTCCCACTTCGCGCATCGCGAACAAAACGCTGACGACACGAAATCCGCCCCCCGCAGCCGGCCAAGCGCAAAGCCCCGTCGGGCGCATCCAAGCCCGCCCCCAAGAAGCGCCAGTCCAAGCTGGCAAAGGAGAACAACATCACCCCGGAGGAGGAGGCCGAGATCAGGGAGGCCTTTGGCCTGTTCTCGGAGCCAGCGCAGGGCGAGAAGGAGGGCGTCATACCGATAGACGATGTGCGACGCGCAATGATGTGAGTGGTAGCACTAGGAACTGGCATGGTTTATGCCCCTCTCTCTCTCCCCCAAACACGCCGTTTTCTGACAACAAAAAAAAACGCCCCGCACAGCGCCCTCGACATACCCCCCAAGGACGCCGCCGAGCAGGCCGAGTTCATATCCATCCTCGACCCAGAAGACGAGGGCTACGCGCAGTACCCGTCTTTTGTCGCCATCTGCGCGCTGAAGATGCACGCGCGCCACAGGACGTCCGACTCGCACGTGCGCCAGGTCGACGACGCCTTTGCACTATTCACGGCCAAAGAACGGACAGGCGGCAGCGGCGGCGGCAGCGGTAGCAACTACGATGACGACAATGACGGGGGTGCCCACGCCGACAGGCCCGTCATCACCATGGCCAACCTCCGGCGCGTCGCGGCCATGCTCAACGAGGACGACGTCACAGACGACCTGTTGAGGGATATGATACTCGAGGCGAACGGCGGCGCGGGCGTGGGCAAGGGGGTCAGCCGGCACGAGTTCGAGGTCGTGATGCGGCGGGCTGGGGTCTGGAGGTGAAGGAGACAGTGAGAACACCGAAGCCGAGCTAATGCTTCAAAGTCGGATCTGGAGCCTTTGCACCAATATTGAAGTACGAGGTGCTATACGGCTTGGAGCAGGGGCATAACAATCCCGTAGGGCTCTCAAATTCGGGTACAAACATCCGCCTGCCCTGCGGCAATGCACAGCCTTGATTCGCGGGGACGGCCTCATATGGGTGGACTGTTATTCGCTTATCCTTGCATAAGGCGACCGTCAAGACGTTGGTTCTATCCTTTGCGGATATACCAACCACTGGGAACGACTTCATGATACCGATCTTTTGTCTCGGCAAGAGGTATCGTCAAGCTCGGCGTCCGAGGAGCTACTTGGGGTCATGAGAATGAGATTAAGTGGTTTATCATTTGGTATTCTATCATGGTAAACAAACTATGTGCGTAGTTTTTATTATGTCGCTAGGAGTACGCCGAGAGCGTGCGGGCAACAATACAAATTGTCTGGTCCATTCACAGTACGTCGTCTGCGTAATAGGCGCATGGGCATCTGTTGCAAGGCATTAGGCGTCTTTTTTGCCCTTGAGACAAGTCTTTCAAGTCTCTAATATAGTTATGTCTAAAGGGGGGGATTAAGGTAAAAGGAATAAACCGAATATGTAAGCCGGTCTTATTTGATACCGCCGAGTAGCACCGTGCCGACCTCGTCAACGAGTGGCATGTCCTTGAACTTGGCCTTCTTGGCCAACACCGTAGCCCGCGCGTCGAGCGTCTTGACCAGGTCCGCCAGCTCGCCGTCCAGCGGCAGGCAGTACAGCAGGTGCCCCAGCGCCAGGAGCATGCCCTCCAGGCCCTCCCTGGACTCGTCCTCGCGCGAGATGGCCTCGAGCAGCGACGCCGCCACCTCGATCTGGTCCTCGTCCGGCAGGACGTGGGTGGCCGCGGACGCTGCTGCACCCGCGCCCGCGGCTTTCCTGCGGGCCCGGCCGTTGACGACGGCCACGTTGAAGAGAACCGACGCCGCCGCGACGCGGACGCTGGGGTGCGCCTCGTCCAGGAAGCTCGACGACACGAGCCGTATGACCTGGCCCCTGAGGCCGTCGTGCGCCAGGATCGGATCCCAGTAGAGCGGACTGGAGAAGAGGTTCGCCGTGGCCTGTAGCGTGACGAGCAGGAGAGGGTACGGGCAGGCCGCCCGCTCCAGCAGCCCGTTGACGTGGCTCAGCAGCGCGGTGGCCGTCTTGTGGTCCTCCTCCTCCGCCAAGCAGCCGCTGAATCTCGGATCGACCAGGGCGCTGCGGAATACGTCCACCAGCGGGAACAGCACGCCCGGATCTAGCTTGGTGACGGACGACTCGAGGAAGGCAGAAAAGGCCCCCACGTCGGGCAGGTGTGCCTGGGCGGCGCCGTCCGAGTTCCTGCTCATGATGAATCCGATGGTGGCCTCGACGGCCGGGTGGCCCGCGACCTCGCTGCCCATCTTGGCCGTGAGCTTGGGCAGCGGCGGTGCCTTGGTGAAGAGCACGGGCCTGGGGTCTTGCTTGGCGATGGTCGGCAGCCTGAGCCCCTGGTGCGGGTGCGGCGGCCACGCCATCTGGACGAGCAGGCGGACGTTGCCCCGGAGCGCGCCCGCATCGGCGCCCATCCACCTGTTCTCCTGCTGGCCCCGCAGGAACGTGACGAAGGTCGGCGTGGCCGTGATGGAGTACCTGGCCGCCACGTCCCGGGCGACGGATATGTCCGTCTTGATAACGAGCCCCCTGTCGCCCACCTCCTCGGCCAGCTCGTCGTACATTGAATACAGCATCTTGCAAGGTGGGCAGGTGGCCGACGTGAAGAAGACGACGGCGCACGAGGTTTGAGCCTGCGATAGCAGCGAGTCCAGCCCCGACAGGTCGGACACCTGGCGGACCTGGTGGCGAGCTTCTGCTGCTGCTGCTGCTGCTGGCACAGGGGCATGCTGGCCCCCGGCAGCCTGGATGCCGAGCAGGCCGCCGCCGTTCTGCGCCCTGCTGGCGCGGACCTGCTGGTCCAGCGCGGGCATCAGCATGCGTCCCAGCGGCGACTCGAGGACCTCGGCGGGCATGTTGACAATCTTTTCGGGGATGCCACGGCCCAGCAGGAAGGTGGCAAAGTCGTTTGAGAAGTTGTTGCAGTTGTGGCGCCAGAGGTCGTAGGCCTCGGCGGTGAAGACGGGGCGCACCGATTCGATGTAGGTCCCGACGACGTCCATGGGCAGGTGTGTCTGGCCAAGGAGCTGGCGCTCGAGCGGGCGGCCGAGGTGCGACGACCCCGGCGCGATGGCGACGATGCCGCCGTCGTAGACGTACTCGAGGCCGTCTAGCTCGATGGACGTGTGGTAGATGGCGTCCAGCTGGAAGCCGAGCAGGCCGGCCGACATCTGCCGCGCCATGCCCCTGGAGAGGTCGTATATCAAGAGGTGAACGTCCATGGTGATGTGATACCTTTGGAGGGTTATATGTTTGGGGGGCGGATGAAGGGCTTGGTTTTAAAAAGTGATCTGGGGTGGTGCCTAGGATGGGAGAAGGTGGTCTGTCATTAGCTCTGAATTGCCATAATACTCCAACCTCGTGTATGTGTAGCAGGAAAGTATCCGTAAAATGTTTAAAGAGTGATAAAAACAAAATTGATTAGAGTGAGGGCGCGATGTTTCACTGGCGATCAATTGTCCGTCCTTAGGCAAATTGGCCACACTTGCCGCCACGCAATCAGGCTTCCGCCTGTTTTTTTCGGTAGCTCAAGCTCACTTGACGCTTGAAGAATCACAAAGAAACTCTGAACACGACAGCCGTGGTTGGTAAGCAACCCAGTCTGCAGCATACTAAAAATCCAGGGCTTTATGTAGAAAGATTTATATGTTTAGCATTCATTCATTCCCCGGTAAGCCTCGAGGGGATGCGTTGACACCGAGATCTAATAATAAAGTATTACAGTTTCCCCAACACCAGCAACACCAACAACATAAAAAAAATTACCAAAATTGCAAAACGGTCGCAAGTCCTGTTTTCCCATTTCCTTCCCAGTCCGATAATGCTCAGTTTCCAGCCCAAGTGCAAAATCCTAAAAGCCCAAAAGACGCCGTGAGCAATCCAAGCAAGTGAACACCCAAAACCAAAACCAAAAAAAAAACCAAAGACCCATGTCATCAAAGCTCATCGTAGCGTAGACACCAAGGCTTGCTGATAGTAGGTGTACCTGTCCTCCTCGCCGGGCATCTCGGCCCTCAGAAACAGGCAGCGTGCATTGCCAAAGTGGATGTAGAATCCCTTGGGGCCCAGCGAGACCGGCTTGCCCGTGGCCTTGGTGACGGCCAGGAACTCTTCGAAGCGCGTCGGCTGGCAGACGTCTGGCCACATGTACGTGAGGGGGTATGCGGCGGCGGTGGATGGCATGAGGACCGCGATGAAGGCGAGCAGGACGAAGACGCTTTGGGCTGCCGTGGCGGCCATCGAGGTGCGGCGTAGCGAGAACATGTTTGCTGGAGTGCTGATGGTGGGCAGATGTTTGAGTTACCCTGCCAGCTGCGATTACGCCGTATGCCGGGCTCTTATATGTGTCCCTTTTCTGTTATAAAAGAAAAGTTGGACCCCGGTGGCCTTCCTGGCCGGCCGGAGAGTATCTGGTGGTTTTTCGATGAGAGGATGTACGGACGACTTTCTGGGTTGAGTTGGGATGGGTGAGGGGCAAGATATATATTTGAGCAACCTGCTATGCGTCTATGTCTCAGAGTTATGGGTGGTCTTGAACAAAAAACAAATGCACACATGAACAGTGAGAAGCCAAGAAGGTCGGCAGTCGAGATTTTTGTACAAGAAAGTCGATCTAAGGGCATACATGTGTTTAGAGAGCGCGGAGCTAGCCGGGAAAAATAGGCGAGGTAGCAGTCAATTACTTCCCTCAACGGGACATCCCACCAAACATAAAACAAATAATGCTCAACCGCGGTGTACTAGCCGTCTGTTGTTTTTAGGTTGGGCGGTATCATGTTTGCTCCTGCTCTGCACGATCAGAGAAGGCCGCATTGAGGAAAGCCAAAGCATCGTGAGCCTCCTTGGCTCCACGTCGGAGCGGGCGCGCATGGAGACGAGACGAGCCGCAGGTCAGGACTGGAGAAGTGGGGGAAAATGACAATGGCCACTGAAGGATGGACGGGACGCCTTTTTTGTCACATATCCATGCCAGAGGTCTGAAAAGTCAAGCTAATGTACAGTAAGTATGTGCACTTGGACGACCATTGTATGTAGATTGATGCATCGTTAAGGCGGTCATGGTCGTGGTGGTATTACATGTTTGGTAGGTACGCAGGTGACCATCTCAAGCTCCAAAATTAGGCGTGGGGGATTTTAAAGTTCTGCCGCTCAGACGTGCTTGTCTGATCTCGAGTCGGCGACTGATCGGGGGCTCCGTGCTGTTTAATTGAGACTTTGGGGTATTAATTACTAGTACTGGATGTAGTCGGAGCAAGACGATATACATAGTAATTATACATATATATCGATTTGGGATGCTTGACTGACATTATTAGATCGGATTCGATTACGAATACAAAATCAGACAGACATAATGTACGTACTGTACAGTACTAGAAGTACTACGTACTACTATAGGTACTGTAATAATGAGGACCTGAAATGGAACCATCTTCGGGGTCCGACTCCACTGCACCCTCCACTCCATTGTTGGCCGGCCTGCCGGCTCAGGCGGGCTCTCAGGCTTTCTTTCAGCTGTGCTTCAGCGCCTTTCCCAGCGTTGCAGCGAGGCTCTGGGCTCCCCAATTGGCCCTCGATCCAATCCCGACTCCATTTTACCGTCAGGGGCAAATGACGACCAGGATCTCCAATTTTTTCCGCACACAGAGACAAGCCTATAGAGGCCCTAGATGTACTGTCAGCCAAGAAAGAATTGGATGGGTTTGTGATGATTTGGGGGGTTGGGAACAAGTCGCCAGTTTTTTTTCTTCCCCCCTTGCCACGTTCGAGTTGATCTGATCTCGAAAGGCATCATCTCTGTTGGTTTGACAACTCGTCCATCTTTGATGAAGCGTTAAGGAGCCATTGTCTTTTTTGCTTCCCCCCTCTCTATCTACATCCATTATTCTAGTCTAGGTGTCTTGTAATTGTCTGGCCCTTCACTTCGTACAACGCGGCGTCCGTCCTGTTTTAGCCTCTCGTTTTCGAACCAATCCCCCCCCTTCGCTCCCCCCCTTCGAAACCCAAATAC
>JARHUK010004185.1:0-23553 GCA_031001725.1 Pseudopyricularia javanii | reverse complement strand
GGTTGCCTTTTTTTTTTTTTTTTTTTTTTTTTTGTTCTTTCCTTTCTTTTTATTCTGATTCGATTTTGGCACTTGGTCGTCCGAAGCATTGTCTTCTCCATTGGCCACAAGATGGGCATGAAACGGTCACTGCCACAAAAATCATGGTCAAAGTGGGTTCCACAACGAGGCATGAAACTCCTCCCCCTTCTCCATGGGTGCAGGCGCCTTTGCAGCGATCAATCGCCTTTAGCTTGGTCCTTGTAGTGGCCCTCCGACGTCCTTCTTCTGGGTCTTGCATTCTTGTATCACAATTAATATAACATACTCGATTGGGTATCTTTCTACAAACTGCTACTCGGGCATTCCCGTCCCCCCGCCCACTTCCCAGTCCGTTTATGTGTCTCGCATAGACTTTTTGCACACACACACACGAGAGAGGTTGCGTTGCGCAAGCTGTTCTCCACGGGTCAGTACAACTCCGAACCAGAACCACCTCCCCCAGCCACCTTGCTTGCCCCTAGCCGTCTTTTTATTCTTTTGGTTTCTTCCCTTTCTTTGCAAAACCAATTTCTTTTTACCTTTTCGTTTGAGACTTTTCCGTTCCCTACATCCTCCTCCCCTCCCTCTTTCTTCAAGGCCGATTTCTTGGCAGACTCAAACACTGGGTTACCGCTGCTAATCATCATTTAACCTCGACAAAAGTCGTTCGGTCCACCCTACAAAGCTTCCCACCCCATCATCCATCCCCTTCCTTGCAGATCACGGTGTCAAGCCTTGTCTTCACACCACGTATATACCTAGGTTTCACGCCCAAACTTTTCTTGTTTGCCTCTATATCTTTGACAGTCGATCTTGACACGGATCGCGACCGACAAACCATTTGAATCTGGACCGTTCCAGCCCACCAGGCACTGGCACCCTTTAGAATATAAAGATCTCGTCCGACACCAAACCCCTGAGTTCGATCAACTTTTCCCTTCAGTTGAGGCGCCATACTTTCATCAAAATGTCAGAGACGATCATATTCACACCACTACCCGTGGCCACCGGGACACCACCACCAGGCTGGGTCGAGGAGAATGGAAGGTTCATCCCCTTCTGGTACAGTAGAGTAAGTTGGAGAATATACATCCACCTACCCAGATATCCGACAGGCAAACAGCCCGCTAACTTCAATCCCCTCCCGGCAAACAGACCGGTGTCATCGTCAAGTGGTCGCTCTTCCTTGGCATCTTCACCATCCTGGGTCTGTACATCATGTTCGGCTACATGCACGCCAAGCGCCGCGTGGCCAAGGGTATGCTTCCCGCCAAGGGGACCAGGTGGCTCGTCAATAGGTCGCAGCTAGCGAGGATCGATCCAAAATACGCCGTCTCGGTGCACCCGAGGGCTTACTACACCTACCGGCCGGAGCAGTACAACATGCAGCCGGGCATGGCCCCGCCGCCGCCAATGTACGACCCCAACTCTGCCCGGCCGCCAATGTACGACGGGCCCCAGGGCGGATCAAAGGTCGACCCGGGCCAGGCTGGCGGCGCGCCGCCGTATCCTTACCAGCAGCAGCAGCCTCAGCAGACAGGAGTCATGCCTACGGCGCCGCCACCGGTAGCGACCAACAACACGGGGAGCAACAACCCTTTCACCAGGTCGTAACGACGAGGGGCTAGTTGTGTGCAGGAGAAGGAATAAAAAAAAAAGAAAAAAAAAACACAATCATAGAAGCGTGGGGAAGTGGGTTTGGGGCATTCGAATATGGACACTATGCGTTTTTCCTGTCCTTTCTGGAATCTACGTTTTGTTTTCCGTTCAGGATTGCATGGCGAAAACTTTTGTTTGTTGGGGGTGGGAATCGATTACGTCCGGACAGTGTCCTGGACTTTTTGTACATTTACCGCTCTGCCCTGGCATACTTGCTTACGACTCGAAAAAAATACCACAGCGACATTGTTTATGACCAAGATGAGAGCAGGTCTAGTCTCAGATTTGTGTTTGCCTGTGATTAAGGAATGTGAGAGTGTCGGCTGAGGCAGTTGGAAGAGGTTGAGGTCTCTTTTTTCTTTTTGAAAGACTCGAACAATTGTTTCTATTTTCGCTTGCATACACGTAAAGCTACAACCACCAAGATCTACACAGAACAGAGGGCCCACCTCAGTCAATCTCCATCGCATCGGGATCGCCGCAGACCGGGGCGCCCACGGTGGTTAACGGGAAGACACCGGGATTGACGCCCGGTTGTGGAAAGGCCTGGACCGGCACCGCTTCACCCGCCATAGCAACGGGGAGAGCACCGAGCCCCGCGCCGACACCCGTCGTCTGTAGCAGCGGCGGCGGCGGCATCGCTTCCGGGGGTAGTATTTCCATCTCCGGGATGCTTGGAAGGCGGGCGGTCTCATCCACGACGTGGCGGGACTGCTCGGCCTGGGCGGTCATCATGGTCGGCACGACGGCCGCGGAGGACGCGGCGGCGGCGGCGGCGGCGGTATTGGCGGCGTTGGCCCTGGACCTGGCGCGGGCCTCGACGATGGCCTTGCGCACGCTGTCCTGCTCGGGCGCGACGGTCAGCGACGACGGCACCGAGTACAGCACCAGCTGCTTCCCGGCCAGCTCGCCGTCCGCGTTGGGCAGGATGGGCCGGGGCACGAAGGGGGGCACGCGCGCGCGGCGGAGGTGCTTGTCGACGTCGGCCAGGAAGACGAGGCGGCCGTCGTCGTTGGTTTCGGTGCGGTGGTCTTGTCCGTCGTCGTCATTGTCGTCGTCCGAGAGCTCGTCGTCGATGTTGTAGATGTAGACCTTGTACTTGTCGTTGTCGAGCTGCATGTGCGCGTCGGGCGGTGTGGGTCGTGGCTGTGGTGGCGCCGAGGCCGCTGCCGCCGCCGCCGCCGTCGTCGTCGTCGAGGATTGTGGTGGTGGTATCGCTACTGTCGGTGGTAGTGGTGGTGGTGGTGGCGGCGGCTGGCTGTGATCCGGCCGCTCGACGGTGACGTACATTTTGGTGCCATTTTTCTCTGGGCGCCCGGCCGTGTTAGTTGGGGGCTAGCTGATGGGGGAGTTTGGGATGCTGTAAACTTGACAAAAGACGGAACGTCCACTTACCTAGATTCAGGAGGCTAAGCCTCTTTGACAGCCGCTCGTTGTGGGCATCCTGGACGTCGGCCTTGCGTTTGCGACCGGCGAGGTGATGGTGGGCCGGGGTCACGACTGACGCGACTTCCATGGCCTCGTCCATGTGATCTTTTTTTTGGAGGGGAATTATTAAAGTGGTTTCTTGTCGATAAGAAAATAAGGAAAGAAACCAATTGGTCTGGTAGCCCCGGTTTTACCGGCCCTTGTTTTCGCGCTGCTTTTTGGGG
Organism: Pseudopyricularia javanii; assembly: GCA_031001725.1. Lineage (NCBI taxonomy): Eukaryota > Fungi > Ascomycota > Sordariomycetes > Magnaporthales > Pyriculariaceae > Pseudopyricularia > Pseudopyricularia javanii. The sequence goes on along the minus strand of JARHUK010004185.1, from coordinate 20,221 downwards.
CGATTGCAGCAGGTTTCTATGAATCCTTGCCCCAAGGGGTTGCAAAGGGGGAAAAAAATACGTCGCCTTGAGCAGCTGAAAATCGGGGTAACGTGGTTCTCACGTCCAGGAGTATCGAGATCGTATCTTTTTTTTCCTTTTCCTTTTGGTTCGCACTCGGTCTCAAAAAGTCCTCAAGTCGCCCCTAGAGCACCCCTGAGACGTATGAAGAAGGGAAATGTGCGATCGGTTGTGAGAATTGTCGTTCTCGTTGGCTGCTCAGCGTATACCGAGAGAGAGAGAGGGTGCTCAACAGTGACTGTCCTTTTTGCTGCTACTGCTACTGCTGCAACGTATGACAGCAGCCAGAGAACCTTTATTGCCCGGCTAGGTGGGTTTCAATTGAAGGGGAGGAAAAAAACCATACAAAAAAGAGTCACGGCAATTTACCCCGTGAGGCAAGGCTTCGTTTTTTTGCTTTATTCGGCTTTTAATCACCCTTTCTATGAGGCTCTGTTCTGCCGCTGGAAGCCGTCGCAATGGCCGCTGGAGTGGTGCTGGTGCTGGTGCTGGCGGGCGCCTTTTGAGTCATAACAGCGGCGGCGCGGGCTGGGGAACTATTAGTGCAGCTCCAGCTCCAGCTCCAGCTCCAACTCCCCCGCAGCTGTGGCCAAAATCAGAAGCGGCACGTCCACTTCTGCCCCTCGAGAACCTTCTATCGCCTTCGCCAACGACACTCGCACGCAGCACCACCACGACGTCACGCCTCACCACCGCGTCCAGATACGGCCGCAGCAGACTATCCAACAGTCGTCTGGCCTTGTCGACGCACCAGAGATCCTTCCTGTCAACGACGACGACGACAGAATCCGCCAACATGGCCAACGAGGTCAAGTGGACCGCCGAGACGGTTCGCCAGACCTTCTTCAAGTACTTTGAGGAGAGGGGTCACACCATAGGTGAGTTTTGTTGGCCGGGAAGATGCATCATTTTTGCGCTCACTCGTTGAGTCGTTCTTTTTTTGTCTTTATATTTATTTTCAATTGATTGTAACCGTTTTTGAAATAAAAGAAGACTCTTGATCAAACAAAACTAACCAACTGCACCACCCATCAAAACAGTTCCCTCATCGTCCGTGGTCCCTCACAATGACCCCACCTTGCTCTTCACAAATGCCGGCATGAACCAGTTCAAGCCCATCTTTCTTGGCACCATCGGCAAGACTGATCCTATGGCTGGCCTGAAGCGTGCTGTCGACTCTCAAAAGGTCAGTCCTCTTGTTACCTTCCAACTTGCTTGCTTTCACAATTGACTCTTGACTGTCCCCGTTGAGCCTCTTCATGTCCTCACAGCCCCCGTGCCAAGCAAATGCTAACCCATCTACTATAGTGTATTCGCGCCGGTGGCAAGCACAATGTTTGTGCCCCCAACCTGGACCCCGACTTTGTCGTCAAACCTCCCAACGAGGAGCAACCTGGACGACTCAACTGACAGCTGCATCCAACCAGGACCTTGACGATGTCGGCAAGGACAGCTATCACCATGTACGTTACGTTACCCCCCTGAAATCTACACCCCAGGATCTAACTAACACCAAACATCCCAGACATTCTTTGAAATGTTGGGCAACTGGTCCTTTGGAGACTACTTCAAAAAGGAGGCCATTTCCATGTCCTGGGAGCTGCTGACCAAGGTTTACGGCCTGGACCCTGCCAGGCTATACGTCACCTACTTTGAGGGCAATTCGGAAATGGGCCTGGAGCCTGACTTGGAGGCCAAGAACCTCTGGCTTGAGAACGGCGTCCCCGAGGACCACATCCTCCCCGGAAACATGAAAGACAACTTTTGGGAGATGGGTGACCAAGGTCCATGCGGCCCCTGCAGTGAAATACATTATGACAAGGTCGGCGGAAGGAACGCTGCCAGCCTGGTCAACATGGACGACCCCTTGGTTGTCGAGGTCTGGAACAACGTTTTTATCCAGTTTGACCGACAGCAGGACAAGTCCCTGAAGAGCTTGCCCGCCAAGCACGTCGACACCGGCATGGGCTTTGAGCGTTTGGTCTCTGCCCTGCAGAACAAGACGTCAAACTACGCGACCGACGTTTTCTCTCCTCTCTTCAGCAGGATACAGGAGGTCACCGGCGCCCGGCCATACACCGACAAGTACGGAAAGGAGGATGCCGACGGCATCGACACCGCCTACCGTGTGGTCGCTGATCACATCAGGCTGATGTCGTTCTCCATTGCCGATGGTGCGGTTCCAAACAATGACGGCCGCGGCTACGTCGTCCGCCGTGTCCTGAGAAGAGGTGTCCGGTACGCCCGAAAGTACTTCAACGCCGAAATCGGAGGTTTCTTCTCCCAGATCCTGCCCACACTCGTTGAGCACATGGGCCAGCAGTTTCCGGAACTTGTCCAGAAGCAGCAGGACATCAAAGAGATCCTGGACGAGGAGGAGGTCGCCTTCTCACGAACCCTGGATCGCGGCGAGAAGCAATTCGAGAAGTACGCTGCCATGGCCATCAAGGCTGGCCAGAGCAAGCTCTCCGGCTCGGACGTTTGGCGGCTGTACGACACGTTTGGTTTCCCCGAGGATCTGACAAAGCTGATGGCCGAGGAACGCGGAATCACCATTGATGAGGCCGAGGTCTCGGTGGCGAGGGAAAAGGCCCGCGAGGCTAGCAAGTCGGTCAAGGAGTCGGTACAGACATTTGCCAAGCTTGACGTACACAGGATATCCGAACTGGAGAGCGAGCTCAAGATCTCGAGAACGGACTCGGAGGCCAAGTACCAGAAGGGTGACATCACCTCCAAGGTTGCCCTCATCTACACTGGCAACGACTTTATCAAGAGCACCAAGGAAATACCGCCAAACACGCCACTCGGCCTGCTTTTGGACAAGACCAACTTCTATGCCGAGTCGGGTGGCCAGATTGCCGATACTGGTCGCATCGTTATTGACGGCGTCGCAGAGTTCAAGGTCCTCGACACACAAGAGTATGGTGGCTACGTTTTGCACAACGGATATATAGAGTACGGAGAGCTTACCGCCGGCGACTCGGTTATCTGCGAATACGATGAGCTCCGTCGGCAGCCGATCCGAAACAACCACACCGGAACCCACATCCTGAACCACTCGCTCCGGGAGGTTCTGGGTGATGACATTAACCAAAAGGGATCACTGGTCGACAACGAGAAGCTGCGGTTCGACTTTTCGCACAAGACCGGCGTCTCGATACCCGACCTGAAGAAGATCGAAGACATGTCGAATGCTTATATCCGTCAGAACTGCAAGACGTACACAAAAGATGTCGATTTGACACTGGCCAAGCAGATCGAGGGTGTCCGCGCCGTTTTCGGCGAGACATACCCCGACCCTGTCCGCGTGGTTTCCATCGGTATCGAGGTTGACATGCTGCTTGAGAACCCCAAGAACCCCGAGTGGCGCAAGGTTTCGGTCGAGTTCTGCGGTGGAACCCACGTCGACCAGACGGGCGTCATGAAGGACATGATCATCGTCGAGGAGAACGGCATCGCCAAGGGCATCCGCCGCATCGTCGCCTACACGGGCGACGCCGCGCACCAGGTCCAGCGCCTCGCCGCCGACTTCTCCAAGCGCATTGACGAGCTCGAGAAGCTGCCGTTTGGCCCGGAGAAGGAGGCCGCCATCAAGACGACGCAGGTGGACCTGGAGCAGCTGGTCATCTCGACGGTGACCAAGGACGACCTGCGCACGAGGTTCACCAAGATCCAGAAGGCCGTTGTCGAGGAGCAGAAGAAGAAGCAAAAGGCAGAGAGCAAGAAGGCGCTCGACACCGTCGCCGAGCACTTCAAGAAGCCGGACAACGCCGACTCCAAGGTCTTTGTCGGGCACCTGCCCATCTCGGCCAACGCCAAGGCCGTCGCCGAGGTCATGAACCACTACAAGTCCAAGGACAAGGAAAAGTCGGTTTACTTATTTGGCGGAAGCAAGGAGGAGGGTGCTGTAGTCCACGGTGTTTATGTCGGAACTGTAAGTTGATACGCCCCGGGGCCATTGATGCATACACTGGCGCTAACCCACTAAATTACTATTAGGCCCTTGCTTCACAGGGAATCACCGCCGAACAGTGGGCCAGCACGGTGTGCCAGGTTATCGGTGGCAAGTCTGGTGGCAAGGAGCCTACACGGCAGGGACAGGGCACCAAGCCCGAAAGCTTGGAGGATGCCGTTGCCGAGGCCAAGAAGTTCTTGGTTGAGAAGATCAAGGACCTCAAGATCTAAGAAGCTTGGTGTAGATATTTCTTTGACGGAGCGACATGCAATGGCACATGCACGTTCTGACGTCCTCAAGGGGTAGGGGGGTTCCGGGTGCAATTTTTTTTACAAGATAGGAAGAGGGTCAGGGTGATTCAGGCGCCGGGGCTCGGGGTGCGGCGCTGGGTATGATTTTGTTTGGTATGTAGCCCCAAGACGGCAGCTACTGGTGTTACATGGGTTTCTTTTTTTTCTCTTCTCTCTTGTGAGGTCTTTCGGCTAGATGTACCAATAAAAAAGAAGATGACACCAAGGAAGCTTCTATTGGGACACAGGGGTCTCTCTACAAGGTTGTCATGACGCTCGCGTTCTGGAACCAGCTCAGCATGGGGTTCTCGCCGCTCTTGGTGCGGGTCTCGTCGACGTAGGCCCAGCGGCGCATAAAGTCCTCGTGAGTCGAGACCCTGCTTAGCCTGCCGGTGATTGCCTGGTACATCTTTTCCATGACTGCGAAGTTTGTGGGGAACATGATGTCGAAGTAGCCTTGGTGGACCTGTGAATGGAGGGTTTTTTTTGTGTTTGTATTAGTTGCTGGATTGCTATGAAAATCAAGAGGAAGGGGTTTGACCTACAAGAGGCGTGGTCACGGGCACGGGCCGGCGCTGGTACCGCGTCTGGACGATGGGGGCGTTGAGGCCCGGCGTCGCGTCGGGCAGCCAGTGGAAGTCGCTCGTGACGAGGCGGTGGGCGGGGAAGTAGCGGTCGAGGACCTCGAAGAACTGCATCAGGCTGGTGGGTATGTACTCTGGCTTGCTGAGGGAGTGGGAGAAGGGGGCGGCCAGCTTGAGGCGGCGCAGCAGGCGGCTGGACGGGTAGGGGGTCTCGTAGCGGCCGCCGGTGGCGGCGTGCCTGGTGCGGAAGAAGCGCTCGGCCAGCGGGTCGAGGGTGGGCTGGTAGAACTCGAAGAAGTCGCCGCGGTCGTCGACCAGGACGGTCCCCTGCATCGGCTGCTCGGTGGCCAGGTCGTAGCGGATGCAGTCGTGGGCGAAATTGTCAAAGACCTCGAAGGCGAGGAAGAAGCAGGGGCTCGGCTCGGGCTCGTCCCAGTCGAGGACGGAGCGGTTGATGATCTCGACCTTGTCGGCGTGGCCCCTGACGGCGGCCTCGGACGACCGGAGCTGCCGGTTCTGCAGGCCCGCGAGGCTCGACGAGATCTCGACGATGCGGTAGCGCGTCCGGGCGTAGACGGCCGGCTCCGTGTCGCGGATGAAGTCGAGTATGTTCAGCATCAGGGTGCCCCTGCCGGCGCCCATCTCGTAGATGATCAGGTCGTGGTAAGGGTACGACGTGAGGATGTAGTTGGCCATGAGGTACCGCGCGACGGCCTCGCCGTAGTAGGGGCGGAAGAGCTCGGTGGGGGTGAACCAGAGCTGGCGCGTGTCGGACGGCTGCTGGGCGTCGAGGTCGTCCTCGAACGAGGTGTAGCGCCTCGACAGGACCGAGTGGAACTCGTCCTCGTCCCGCATGGCCGTGAAGTCGAACGGCTCCCCCGGGGTGAAGATGACGACCTGCTTGGAGAAGTAGCCGTAGTTCGGGTTGTAGAGGCTGTCCTGGATGAAGTCGCGCGTGAGCATCTTGACCTTGCGCGGGCGCTGAGTGTGACCGCGCAGGTCGGCGGCCGTCACCATCGGGTAGGCGGCGAACTCGGCGGAGCGGTCGGCCGAGACCAGGTCCTGGCGCTGCTGCCAGTGGCTCTCGGTCTGGATGGCCGTCTTGGCGCCGCGTGTGTAGACGGGCTGTTTGGGAGGTGGGGGTTGTTGATGTTGTTTTTGTTGTTGTTGGGGCTGCTTCCCCTGTGACTGCTGTTGCCGCTGGTGCGTCGAGAAGCATCTCTTTCCCCGGGGCCGGCGCGTCGCTACTGCTGCTCCTGCTGTTGCTGTTGATGTCGAGGCAAGCGGCCGGGCGAGGCGCTGTGTCTGGCAGGCCGGGTGGCGGAAGAGCTGGCGGAGCAGCTGTGTCAGGATTGGGGAGTCCATTGGATGCGTCCAGGGGGCACTCAGGCCCGGGAGAAGCCCTAGAGGTGTGGCTTCGGAATACGGCGGTCGCAGAGATTCCCTCCGGTTCCTGTGTCGTCTCTGTTCGGTTCCAATGGCGGACCGGTTAATGTGGATGTTGGGGTGTGCTTTGATTGTTGCCGGGGCTTTGCTTTGGTGGGATCTGATGCAAAGCTGTACTAAGGAAAGGAAAAAAATCGGAGCTTTGGGTGTGCGCTTGGGGAAGTGGAGCTTTACTGTAAGGATCCCTGCTTGCTGCCCGCCTCTACTTTTCTATTTCGTCACTCTCAATCACACCATCATCGTCAATTTGTGCTCAGAGCCTTTCTCACTCCCATTCTTTTTTTGTTTTTTTTTTCTTTCCGTAAATATTACCATACTACCCTGATCCGATCGAGGTCACTCGGTCTAGGTTGTCTATCATACACAGGGGTTATATGTGTGTTCATAGAAACGAATCGATCTTCGCAAATTTCTCAAGGTTGAGACCAATATTGGGACTGTCCGCATATCTGCAGGCTTCATTCATGCAGTTCGAAGGAAGTTGGCAACTGGCTTTCTATTCGTTCAGGATATCTTCATCATCATCGAAGCTCTAGGCACAAAACACCCCCACCCACACCACACAACAAATGCCAATATCAGATCATCCCAAAGCATATGGCACCGCCGCCCTGACAGCCGCCTTCACCCTCGGCATCGCAGTGACCCTCGGCGTCCAGGACTTCTACCCCTACTGGGAGCGGCGGCACAGGCAGCGCAAGAGGCCCGCAACCGAGGATGGCGGTGGGGGCCCTGACGCCGCCCTGATCCCCGGTAGGCAGCAGCATGCCGCGAGGCGCCGCCGCTCCACACGCCTGTCCAGCTTCGGCATCGGTCCCGTCCAGCTTCAGGACCACGAGCCCGACCCCGGCACCGACGGCACAACCGCCTCGCCCCGCCCGGACATCCACGACGGCATAGAGGCCTGCATCGGCAACACGCCCCTCGTCAAGATCCGGAGCCTGTCGGAGCTGACGGGCTGCGCCATCCTCGCCAAGGCCGAGTTCCTCAACGGCGCGGGCGGCAGCCCCAAGGACCGCGTGGCGCTGCAGATGATCCTGGCGGCCGAGGCCGAGGGCCTCCTCGTCCCGGGGAGGCGCGACACCATCTACGAGGGCACGGTGGGCAGCACGGGGATCAGCCTGGCCATGCTGGCGCGCGCGAGGGGCTACCGCTGCCACATCTGCATGCCCGACGACGTGGCGCGCGAGAAGTCGGACCTGCTGCTGCACCTGGGAGCCACCGTCGAGCGGGTCCCTGTCGCGCCCATCGCCGACAGGGGCCACTTTGTCAACCTGGCCCGGTCTAGGGCCGCGGCGCACGCCTCGGCCGCGTCCGACGGCACCGTGGGCTTCTTCGCGGGCCAGTTCGACAACCCGGCCAACTGGCAGGCGCACTTTGACACCACGGGACCCGAGATCGTGGAGCAGGCCGGAGGGCGCGTCGACGCCTTCGTGGCCGGCGCGGGGACGGGCGGCACCCTGGCCGGCGTGGCGGCCTTCCTCAAGGAGGAGGCGGGCATGCAGGCGACGCGCGTGGTGCTGGCCGATCCGCAGGGCAGCGGGCTCTACAACAAGGTGGTCAACGGGGTCATGTACTCGCCGTCGGAACGCGAAGGCACGCGGCGCCGGCAGCAGGTCGACTCGGTCGTCGAGGGCGTCGGGCTCAAGTGGGTGACGGCCAACTTTGAGCGCGGGCTGGAGCTGGTGGACGACGCGGTGCGCGTGACGGACGCCCAGGCCTGCGCCGTGGCCAGGTGGCTGGTCGAGCGCGACGGCGTCTTCGCGGGGAGCAGCAGCGCCGTCAACTGCGCCGCCGCCGTCGCCACGGCCATGCGCATGCCGCGCGGCAGCACCGTCGTCACCATCCTGTGTGACTCGGGGTCGAGGCACCTGAGCCGCTTCTACAAGCAGGTCGCCGAGATGGGCATGGTGTCCGACGAGGCTGGTGGTGGAGGGGCCGGGCCGGGCAGCCCCGAGGACCTCCTTTCTCTTCTTGGCCTGAAGCCGCGAGAGGCGTGAATGCGCTAAAAAGAAGAAGAAGAAGAAGAAAATGTCGGCCGTTGCCGTAATCGTAGAGGCGACCGCAGAGTGGCTTGGCCTTGCCACTCCTGAGGCCTGCGCTCTTAGGAGGGACAGGGTGGCCAAAGGGACAAAAAAAGTGCTCACTGTTGAAGTGTCTTCCCGTCACACAAGCCCTAAAAGGAGCTTTCCGAGCCGAGGAAGGGAAATAAAGGCAGTTTTGTGGTTTAATACCATTCTCGATAAGCCACCAACTGGATATAAGACGCTTCAGTAAAACAGACGATCCCAAATTCTAAAAAAGGGCACATGCGCCTATCAGCCCGTGGCTGATCGGTCACATGCCATATAAAAAAGAACAACAAGAAAAAAAAGAATTACTCTAAACACCATGCTCTTTTTGTTTCCACCCAAAACGCAACTTTGCCCGTGGCCTCACCTCTCCAGTCATTGTTGCTGCGTCGTTGCAGTAGTGAATTGCGGATGGACAAGGGGCGGCCAGTAGGAGTTTGAAATACTCAAATGTATAAATGCGCCAGCCAGTATTTGGCCATTTTCCTCGCTGGTAGCACGGTTCCAGGCTCTATGACGAGTAGTAGCAACACTGACGCCAAGCCCTTGCATGACCAAATGAGACTTTCATGAGAACTTTTGACGGCGAGAGAACAGATTAGATGCTGGGATAAAACGACGGGAAAATTCCCGACAGAGCAGGGTAGTCACGGATAAACTCACCTTCCAGCGATTTCCGCACACGGTGCATTCACAAAACGTCGTCATCGGCTCATCAGCACTCCTGGTCTGGGCCTGTGTGTAGCTGACCTTCCTCTGCTTGCACTTGCTGCACTCGAGCGCGTCGCTGATGGACCTCTCGGCCATGGGCACCTGGGCCTTCTTCATGTTCTCCTTGGCCAGCTCCTCCTCCTGCTTGCGGAGGTCAGACGACTTGAGCTCCTCGGACGTCATGACGACAAAGACCTTGGCCGCGATGTCGCCAGAGTAGACGCGCTTGGCCAGGTCCCTGTTGGACTTGAGATTCGAGAAGAGCGAGCGCATCTTGCTCCTGTACTCGGGCGTGTCGCCCTTCCAGGCCACAAAGGCGGCCTGCTCGATCTCGACCGACTTGGCCAGGATGGCGTCGACGGGCGCGTACGACTTGAAGGCGAGCCCGTTGTATATCAGGCCGATGATGTTGTCGCGCGTCGTGTTACCCGTCCGGTTCTTCTCGACCTTGTCCGTGTCCCAGCGCCGCTTGGCGGCGTCGCCCGTCCACGGCTTGCTGCTGCTGCCGTTGCTGCCGCCTGCCCCCGACGGCCGGGCCGCCCCTCCCGGAGACGGCGCGTTGGCGCTGGTGGGCGACGACGCCGCCGCGGCGGGGGACGATGCGCCCGCGCCGCCGGCCCCGCCCGCGCGCCGCCGCTTCTCCGCCTCGACCGACTTCTTCCACTTGGTGACGACCTCGGCCGCGACGCGCGCGATGGCCTTGTCCGAGTTTGAGCGGAGCTTGCCCACTACCACGCCTGCTTTAGTTGCCTGTTGGGGAATGGGTCAGCGTTTCCTTTGGGCGGCGGTTGTGTGTAACGGGGTTTTTTTTCAAAGAGGCAAAACGCCGGTTCGACATGGTCGCGTGACACATTCTGTGTGGGGTGTGCGGTGGGAAAGTCGAAATAAAGAAGGGAAGATTTACCCTTAGACTGTCCTCGGATGGCGTCGCCTTCTTCAGGTTCTCAAGCATGCGGATGATGGCCTCGGGGGCCTCGTTGTTTCCAACGGCCTTGACAATCTCCTTAATGGAGCGCTGCAGCTCCTTGTCGTCCATGGCTGGGGGCTTAGACTGGGTTCCGGGAAATGCGACAAGTGTTTTCTGGCGGGTGCGCGCGCGCGACTGTTTTTTTCTTTTCTTTCAATGTTCGAATGCGAACCACACCAGATGCGTCGCGGTGGCCGGAGGGAGCTTTCAAGTACCGTTCGGTTTCTTTCGGGGCTTTGTCGTCGTCGTCGTCGTCGCTGTCGTCGGGCTGAGCGCAAAGCAAAGCAAGGGTGGGTTGAACGGTGACGTCTTCGGTGAGGCGCGGCCGTTTAAAAAAATAAAACGAAGAATGGTCGGTCGGTTGGTTTCGAGGACTTGGCTTTGAGTGCGCGCGGTTCGCAGGTCGGTGTTGATTGGTTGGAACGGTCGTCTTTCCGGTGGTTGGGTTGCGTTCGATGGGCCGAGAAAAAGAGATGCCAAACGGTCGATTCGGTTTAAGCACAGACGGCTAACAGAGAGCTAGTCTAGCGGGCCCTTGCCTTTTGTTGGATTTGTTGAAGAATCGCAAGCAGAGGGAAGAAAGAACTGACTGGGACCGGCCGAGATGGCTATTGATGCGAAAGCACAAACGAGAACCAACAAAGCAGCTTCCGAGATGGTCGAGTAGCTCTGCAGTTGACGTTGACGCTTCGTTCTCCAAGAAACACCCCCCGAAGATCATGATTCACTGACCATCGACGCATCGGGCAGGGTAGGTGTCATGCACCTTGACTCTACCCCACATTTACAGCTATTGTGCATGATAGGTACAGGGTAGGTATTGGTAGCAGCCATAACCATCTACACGTTCTCGCACACTCTTTTTTATCTACACTTTTGTACAGGATAGAATACACATTCGTTTTATCTCGCCAGTCCCCCCAGCTACGGCTTCCCTACCTCCTTCTCCCGCAACCTCAGGTGGTACGTCTCAAGCTGCTCCTCGGTCATGAAGCTCGGGCTCCCGGCAAAGAGCTCCTCGCCCTTCATCGACTTGGGGAACGCAATCACGTCCCTGACCGACCCGGTCCCGCTGAGCATCGCCACGAGCCGGTCGAACCCGAGTGCAAAGCCGGCGTGGGGCGGGCAGCCCGCCCTCAGCGCCTCGAGTAGGTGCCTGAACCGCGCCACTCCTTGGTCCGTCATCTTGAGTATGTTGCGGAACACGTACTCCTGCACGTGCGCCACGTGGATTCTCCTGCTGCCGCCGCCGAGCTCGCACCCGTTCAGCACGAGGTCGTAGTGGTCCGCCCTGGCCCGGAGCGGGTCCGTCGCCAGGAGCTCAAAGTCGCGGGACGTCAGAGGCGCCGTGAAGGGGTGGTGCGTCGACGAGAAGCCCGCCGACCCGCCCTGGCCCGGGTCCGAGGTCGCGCCGTCGCCGGCCGGGGTGAACAGCGGGAATCCCGTCACCCACAGGAACTTAAAGGACGGGTCTGCCTCGATGTAGCCGGCCGCCACGGCCTCGTTATAGAGCAGGGAGCGAAGGGTGCCCATGGCCGTGGAGCCACCCTCGAACGGGCGATCCTTGCGGGCCTGAAGGACGAGCACGTCACCGTCTTGCATGCCCGAGGTCAGTTTCTCCGCGGCCTCGAATCCGAGAGAGGAGAAGCCGTTCAGGGGTTTGCTGGAGTCGTGCACTAGAATGGCGGGCTCGCCATCGGGGTTACGGTTCAAGCTGGGAGGAAGATTTGACAGGATTTTGCTAAAGAATTTGTGGTATTCTCGCGGTGAGCCGCCGTTGAGGGTACAACGCCAGCAGTCGATGACTGGGTTGTCAATTTCCGAAATCATGCTGGTGAACTGAGCCGGTAGCACATGATCCACACGCTCGATCTGTGGGGTTATTAGTCTCGTTAGCTCACAGTCAACGTGGAGGCAAAGTGGAAATGGTTACATTGCCTGGTATCCTGAGATCTGGTTTGTCAATCCCGTATAGTGACATGGCCTCTTGATAGGATATGCGTGGAAAGGATTCTTGTTCAATGGTAGGGTAATCCCGGATGCTGTCTTCAGAGATGCCTCGTTTCGATGACAGTCTATCGCGTCTGATGGGATGCCAGCCCTCCGCATCGACAGCCTGAACAAAGTTTGTTGACAGGTCGTTGTACAGCTGCTTCATGAGCCGCTCGACGGTCTGCATGACGTCCTCGCCCGTTGCAAACGACATTTCCATGTCCAACTATAATAAAGCAAGGTTAGAAGCGATCCGAACCTGATGCCTGCAAAGCGTCGAGTGAGTAACAGCGTCCATTGCCTACCTGTGTGAACTCGGGTTGCCTGTCCGCCCTTAGGTCCTCGTCCCGAAAACACCGCGCAAACTGGAAATAGCCACCGAACCCGGCGGCCATAAGCGTCTGCTTGTACTGCTGTGGGCTCTGCGGCAGCGCGTATGCCAGGCCCGGCCTTCTGGTCGGCACCAGGAACTCGCGTGCCCCCTCGGGAGTCGACTTGAAGAGGATGGGCGTCTCGACCTCGGACAGGTCCTCCCGCTCAAGGCGCGAGGCCACGCTCGACTTGACGTACTCGCGGAACCGCATCCTGTCCCTCAGCTTGTCTGAGAAGCGGAGCTGGAGGTGTCGGGCTGTAGGGGGGAACTGCACGCCCTCGGACACGATGATGTCCTTGGGCCATGGGTTGAGGGCCTGGACGGAGATGAGGTCGAGATCCACCTCGCTCACGCCGGCCGGGAACCTGGAGGTGGCGGAGGGTGAGGGAGGGGTCGTCGGGCCGGTTGTGCCATCGCCGCGTTTCAAGCTGGACACGCGGGCTGTGACGGAGACGGAGCTCCATGCCGGCACCGACTTGAGCTGCTGGTGGGCTCTGTGTGCGGGAGAGTCCTTTTCGGACCACTCGGACTTGAGCTGCAACCTGGGTCCGTTGTCGACCACGATGTCGACGAAGGCCAGACGAGAGGACCTGTCGCGGCGCTTCTGCAGGAAGCCATGTACCGTGACTTCCTGGCCGAGTTGGAAGTCGGCAGCGGACGAGGCTTGTGGGAAATGAACTGCAGATGTTGACGGGTACGTTCAGTTCAGAGCTTCTTTTTCATTTTAATTCTGAAAAAATTCGCCCCTTGGTAGTTGAAGTTCAGCAATTTGACGCACAGAATTTCTTGTACTCGTCCCAGCTCTGGCCGAACTCGGCACTGGGCTTTGGCGGCGTGCTGCTGCTATATGCTCTCTGCTGGGCGTGTGGGAGCCTACCCCAGGCTGGTGGTTGTTGGCAGGCAACACAACGACCGGAAGATCTAAGAAGCCGTGCGGCAGTGGAATGATTAGGCCTCGGTATGCATCGTTGTCTTAATGCCGGTAAAGGCATTGTTGTGGGTGACTAGATGGCGAGATGGCAGCGACTGAACCCTGATATGTAGGTGCTTCAGGATAAAAAGTAGAGCACTGGTTGTCGTTCTTGACGGGACGCATATACAGGATTATATAAAAATAAGCGGCAGATGGCTTGAGCAGATTAAGAAGAGCTGAGGAGAAAAACAAACTCAAAAAACAAAATTACCCAAGCAGGTGAGGTTAACAATTCCCCTTCAAGATCAAACACTTTTTCAGCATGAAGCCATTTCCAGAGACGGTCCCATCATTTACAGGGTCTTGCTTCCCCTGCACCGGCCAAATAAAGGCCTACAGAGGCCCGCTCCACCACTCACAGGGCGGTGAAATAAAGTAGGTGGGGCGAAGGGTGGCAGAAAAAAAAAGAGCCATCAAAATAACATGGAGCTTCGACCGCGGATCTTTTTCGAACTTTTCCTTCTTCTCTTCATCCTTCCAATTCAAAACAATGTATGTCTATACCCTTCCTGTCGGAGAAAACCCAACTCTTGGCACAAATTAGAGATGCTAACCTGCCGCCCACGATCAGATGATGAAAGCCAGCGTGTTTATATGATGCGCCGTGGGCCCCTCGATCCATTCGTGCACTCCCGCTTCGGCGGGCTTAAGGGCTGTTTGGTGACGGGGATTCCTCGGCCGTGAAATGAGCGTTCGACACACTCGACCTTGTTTTACATCGGACGCAATGAAGGCAACTCTGATCCAAATTGAACGAGAAGGACTCTTCGAGGGGGAACCGACATGGGGGTGTTTGGAGCAAGTGCTTCTTCTGTTGTCTTTTATTTTTGCTGATTTCACTCGGTTCTTCCCAACACCAACGCCAACACCACTGCACTGACGACGATCCTCTCTGTTTTAACATCAAGCTTCAGCCCTCTGCAGCAAGTCCCTTTTACCTTGGCCTCCGTCATTTCCCCCAACACCCCATTGCACACTTGCCTCTTCTACTACGTGAGTAGCCCCCATCACGTTAAAGAGTATGTTAGTTGTCTGTCATGTTCATAAAAAAAATAAAAAAATAAAACAGCTTGCAATAACATAACCGGTTCACAAGTACCTACACGTATGCCTCTGGCAATGGGATTGAGATGGGGGCCATTATGGCGATCAGCGCGCACGGCCGTCGTATCAATGGAAAGCTGGGACCAGCGGTGTCAGGGTGACGCTGCACACATGGTGATGTGCATTGTATGTACTAGTACACAAACACATGGTAATTATACGAGATGGAACAAGGCTCAAGAACACAGGTTGGTATCTGGTTTAAACTCTTGATTACCAAACCAAGAACCCCCCGGAAACAATAGACGACCCAAAAAGCAACATGGACTAGCCCCTCGGTTGGCATTAGACGACGGTAGGCGCGTCGTCATTGAGGCTTGGCTGACTGATTGTCATCCGTAGATTGTGATGCATTCCCAGTTGCACGGGCTGGTCCACATGGATGGATGGATGGATGGATGGATGTTTAGGAGAGAAGTCAGTGTTGGCCAGGCTCCCCCTCCTACTGGGCTTCCAGGCGGTTATCGCTGATTGGATTAGTGGTTCCGACCGAAAGACCACTCCTGGGCTCGAATTAGGAGTAGCCTGTATTGGGACTGACTGGGCACCGGGTCTCTATCTACGGGGCACCAAATACATCATCTCAATTACATTACTTTCATGCTTTGCTTTGATTTCTCCAGCGACATCCGCTCGACGACCCCCGGAGCTAGCCAAGTCCCCGATCGCTGGCTCCCAACTTCAACTGCCATGCCCGTTGCTGTCGCCCGACGACTCTAGAACACTCCCAAAAACCCGACGAGACGCCAACCTCGGCCATCTGCATCACGCAAACAAATCAAACGCCGTATCTTGATATCATTGCAATAATATCCCTGTTCCTGATACTTTGCTGTTGTTGTCGTTCGCCGTCATTACATACTGTCGCCCTTTACACGCCAAGCATCTTGCCAACCTACAGATTTCGGTCGACCTGGAGAGAGCCAGCGCTGTTGCCTGCCACGCCGACATTTCGTGCAACCTCGAAGCCCTTGCACAGCCTACACGATCCTCCCCAGAGACATCCGATCGAGCTACCGTTGCTACCTTGCGGCTACCAACGACGACGCGGTCACTGTCCTCTTGCTAGGCAACAAAACGACTGCCTGAAGACGCCATAGTATCCACACACGGCAGGTTGTCCGGGCTCGCGCGACTGCGCCCCAAGATGGCGAGCTCGTTCGAGAAGTCCGTCAAGGGCGCGACCAAGATCAAGGTAGGTTTCTACGATCCGAGGGGGGACATCAAGCGGGAAGAGACTGGAAAGGAGAGCACGCACGGAAGAACTGGCGGTTCTGGCGGGGTTTTGTTTGGGTGGCCATTTTTTTCTGGGGACTCGGCAAGTTATACATAAAAGAGAAGCAAAACAGCTGACTTGAGGGGATCCTGTTGCAACAAAAAAAAAGGCCGCGCCCCCAAAGACCAAATACATCGAGCACATCCTGATCGCCACGCATGCCGGAGAGGCCGGGGTTGGGGAGGTGTTTCGGGCGCTACAGAACCGGCTACGCGACTCGACGTGGACGGTCGTGTTCAAGAGCCTCATAACGGTGCACCTGATGATCAGGGAGGGTTCGCCAGATGTGACCCTAGCGTACCTGTCACGGCACAGGAGCTCGCTCGCTATCAGCATGTTTTCCGACGGTGAGGACTGCCCCCTCGAGGCCCACCTCCGCCTTTTCCATTAGGGGTAGAGAGATTCGGGCTTTTGCTGACGACCCTGCACGGCTCTACAGCCCAGACCCAGGGACGCAACATTAGGCATTATGCCGAGTACCTTGAAGAGAGGGCTCGCGCATTTAGGCACACCAAGATCGACTGGGTTCGGGGGAAGGAGTCTCGGCTGGAGAAGCTGACCATAGATAAGGGGCTGCTGAGGGAAACCGAGGTCGTGCAGACGCAGTTGACGGCGCTGCTGAAGTGCAATGTACGTTGCTTCCCCGAGCCCGTGTTTCGCGGTTTAGATACTGGGTGATGTTGATGCTGATGCTGACAAATTCTTACAATATAGGTCTTGGAAAATGAAGCAGAGAACGAAATTACGATAACTGTTTTCAGGCTCGTTGTACTCGATCTTCTTGCGCTGTTCCAAGTACTCAACCAAGCCATGATCAACATACTTGGTGAGTAGCATCCCCCCCTTTGACCATGCGCCACTTTACACTGACTGTTCCCCACCAGGTCACTTTTTCGAAATGTCAAAACCGGACGCAGACAGGGCTATGGGTATCTACCGCGCTTTCACACGACAGACCGACTACGTGGTGCAGTTCTTGGCCGTTGCGAGGCAGTACGAGCACCACACCAGGGTCGAGGTCCCCAAGCTGAGGCACGCCCCGGTGAACCTCGGCAAGCAGCTCGAGGACTACCTCAAAGACCCGGATTTTGAAATAAACAGGAGGCAGTACCTGGCCGAGCTCGAGGCCAAGAAGAACAAGCCCTCCGGCGGCAGCGCCTCGGCCAAGAAGTTCGGCGCCGGTGCTCAGGTGGCCAGCAAGGCGGCGACGGACCAGGCGTTTGCGTCGGCGACGAACGGCGCCGCCAAACAAGACTCTGCTCCAGCGGCTGCCAAGGCACCAGAAGCAGATCTCATTGACTTTTTCGATTTCATCGAGCAAAAACAAGCGCCGGCACCGGCGCCAGTGCAGGCTCAGACACAGCCCCAGGCCAACATGTCTCCGTGGGGAAATACGGCACAGACGCCCATGGCAGGCTTCCAGACGCAACCGACGGGCCAGCAGTTCCAAGCAAACGCTTTCGTCCCGCAACAAACGGGCTTCCAGGCGACGAATCCGTTCCAACAACAGCAACAACAAAATCTCGGTGCCTTTGGGCAGCAACAGCCCCAGCAGCAACTCATGCCACAGTTCACGGGGGCGCCGTTCGGTGGCTCGATACCCCAGTCCGGTTTCCAGCCGAGCGCGCTCGGGTCCATCCCTCAGGATTCGGTGGCCTCGTTCCAACCCAACAGCAACACGCTGTCGGCGCTCAATCTACAGACGGGCCAGCAGCAAGTCACAAATCCGTTCCGCGCATCCATGATGATGACGGGCCAGCAGCCGCAGATGACGGGCCAGTCCCCTCAGCAATCGACCAACCCGTTCGCCAGGCCACAAACCCAGGCCTCGTCGCAGCCGGCGATGGGCGGCTCGTCGCCTTTCCAGTCGGCCCCTCCGGCGGCCCCCCTGCAGCCCATGGCGACGGGCACGAACCCGTTTGCGAGAAACAGTACGATCGGAGCGCAGAGACCGGCCACGAGCGGCGGGGCGCTGATGCCGCAGGCCACGGGGACGAACCCGTTCAGGCAGGGGGCCTTTACAAACCACGCCACCGGTATGGGCTGGCAGCAACACCAGCAGCCCATCGGCGGTGGTCTGGACCAATTCGAAACGGTCCCTGTTTTCCCGAGGCCGACAACGTCAAGCCCATGGCAAAGTTGATGATTTTGTTTTCTATAATTTTCTTGTTCCCTTTCTCCGGTCTTGGTTCGCCCCAGCGAGGCGTTCCCACTAGTTATAAATCCAGGAACGATGCAGAACTGGGAATCGGGTAAAGGTATTTAGGCAGGAAGGGGCACAGGGATGAAAATGATGGCAGGTCACAGAGCAGCAGCATGTCCAGCATCCATACGTAGTCATCAGTTATCGGGGTCCCCCTTATTTTGTATCCTTTAGATCCTCACGAAACCAATCTATTTAATCCATACCAAACGCCGACGCTAGCTGTACACCAAAGGAGAAAAAAAAAAATAAGCCCATTATATCTTTTATGCAAGTGGTCGGTCCCCCTCAAGGGAAACTCAAAACTCACGAAACGTCCATGCGGTCGCCACCAGCGGCAATTGAGGCACCCACAGTCGCGACAGCGCCAGCCGAAACGGCTTCACCGACAAGGCCCGTCTCCTTCTCGTCGCCTATAAACACGCCCAAGCCGCCAAAGGCCTCGAACATAGAGCGCGCGTAGTACTCCTGTATGCAGTAGCCGCCGGTGGTGTGGTAGGGCTGCCGCCTGGCGCCGTCGAGCCACTCGTTCTTGTACTCGTCCTGGACCTTGTACCTGGCCGGGTTGAGGTCGAGCCCACCAAAGGGGTCGTACGGCCCGTCGGCCACGCGCCTCTTCTCCTTGAGCCCGCGGATCGACAAGCCCCCGACGCCCAGGTCGCGGGCCTCGCTGGCCGCCAGCCCGTCGATGCGGTGCCTCGTCATCTGCTGCGACACGAGCCGCTCGGCCGTGCCCTCGGGCGCGCGGGCGAGCGAGTCTAGGTCGGCCTCTCGGGCGGCGGCGCGCATGCGCTCCTCCTCGCGGTCCCTGTCCCGGGCCTCGCGGCGGCGGCGCTCGGCGGCCTCGGCCTCGGCGGCGCGCAGGCGGCGGTCGCGCTCCTCGGCGGCGGCGCCGCGCTTCCTCGCGCGCTCGATCTGGGCCTTGTGCTCGGCCTCGTAGCGCTGCAGGTCTGCGGCCGCGGCCTCGGCGCGGGCGCGGTCTGGGCTGAGGAGGTCAAAGACGAGGCACTCGACGCGGTCGAGGTGGTTGTTGTAGTCGAGCAGGGTCTCGAAGTCGTCGGCCTGCTGGTTGAAGACCTTGAGGACGCGCTTGCGGACGTCGACCTCGCGCTCGACCGTCAGATCGCCGAAGAAGGCCGCCCGGAACTCCTGGAACCGGAGCTTCTGGGTGCAGCCCGGGTGGGGGCACTGCTGCTGGCCGTGCTGGAACAGGCGCACGACGCAGTTCTCGCACATGAGGTGGTAGCACTTTGGGTTGATCTTGAGGACCATGTCCTTGTTCAGGTAGCGGAGGGCCTTGCACACGGGGCACATCTGGTTCGCGTCGTCGCCCGGAGGGGGAGGGGGTGCCGAGACGGAGACGGCGGCGCCGCCGCCTGGGGGGCCGCGGGCGGTGGCGCGGCGGGACATTGTTGGGGTTGGTTTTTATTTATTTTTATTTCTTCTTTTATTCCCTAGTCATTTGAAAACAAAGGTAGAGGGATTCGAGGTCGTTAATTCAAATGTCCCCGCGGACCTGTCGAGTTTAGTGGTGTTCAATGCTGCTTCGATAAGCAGAAAACCCGACCGCCGGTGTTGTGGTCGGTTCCAAGTGATGATGAGGCAGGCGGTCCTGCTGTTGTTGGAATTTGGGGCAACTCAACAGCAAGCAACAGGGCAAGAGCAAGGATCAGGCAGGTACAGGGACCCTGAGTCATGTAAAAACACCGAGGTTGGCTTAAAGACTCGACGGGGCTGAACGAGCTGCGACTCAGATCGCACTGTGCAGGGATGCTTCCAGAACAAAAAACGTCACTTTTTGCTGCCCCGCTACCGTCCGCCCGCGCCTGCATGCCTAAGTAAGGTATAATACAGGTACCACAGCAACCTCTTGATTGCAGATTGAAAAACCTCTGGTAAACAAAAGGGTATCGGATACAATCATGGCAGACAAAGGCATGTTCCAAATAACCAGAAGCCTATCCCAAAATTCAAGCATGCTTTGTCCTCTAACCACCGCCCACAGACCCTTCTCCAGCCGAAGAGGCCGCCGCCCGGGCCAAGGAGCAGGCCGAGCAGGCCGCCCTGCCTTACAAGTGGACGCAGACCATCGGCGACCTCGATATCACCATCAAGCTACCTGAGGGCTCAGAAAAGTACAAGGGCAAGGACCTAAAGGTCGAAATCAAGAAACAACACCTCATTGCGGGGGTCAAGGGCGCGGAACCCATTATCC
>JARHUK010004162.1:0-26186 GCA_031001725.1 Pseudopyricularia javanii | reverse complement strand
CTTGGACGGCCGCTCTCGGCCCTTGGCCTCGACAAACCAAAATGGAAGCGGCAGTAGAAGCAACCGCAATCAGCAACCCGAGTCTGATCGCGATGAAGCAGGCCTAGCCAACGGCGCGGCCCCGGAGAGACCTGCAGGGATCGAAGTCGAGGCCGTGGTGTCCTGTGCATCTGATGGGCTCGTGGTGATTCTGAGAAGAGCTCGACCGCTAATCCCCGCTCTCGAGCAGCCGCAGCAACCGCACCAGCGACAAATGCCTTACAACAACCACAGCGGCCTCTTTGCTGCTCCATGGGGCCGCGAGATCATTCGACCGCACGTGCCGCTGGACCAGGTGCATCAGTTCCGCGCTCCCCTGCGGCCCGAGTACATGCCGCTCAGGGAATCAGTCCAGGGCTCGCGTGGTCCGCCAAACGACCAGTTCATGCTGGCCATCAAGGACATTGCAGTCTTTGCCTGGGCTCTGGTCGGGATAAATGGAAATTTCGCCAAGCACAGCAGGGGCAAGCCTAGGGGCGAGTCGCAGCCTCCGGATGGCCTTCCGGTCTGGGACCCGACGGCAGGGGAACTAGAGTACCGTGGGCCGGAGAACCAAGCCGCCCAGAGATGGGAGAGGTTTGGCAATTCTCACGACAGGCATGTGGGTGCGGGGTTGCACTACGGGGGTCACGAGTCTGCTTCGCAGTATGGAGCGACCCCGGGGTTGTATGGTCAGCCGCAAGGCTACGTTGAAAGACACACATATACGCACTCCTATCAGGGGTTTTCTCAACCTGCTGCGCCCTCCTATGCCTTTGGTCAGCAGCAATATCACCAACAGCAACAGTACCAGTATCAGCAGCAGCAGCAACAGCACCAAGGTCACCACCAAAACCGTAATCATCTACCAGAACTGTCACAGTATTCGCAGTTGCAGCAAGCCCCTCGCGGCCTCCGGTCACTAAACAATCTTGCGACAGACGGCGCGTCGGCGCAACTGTGGCGCCAAGATCGCCATGAGCAGCAAGACACGGCCGTGGAATCTTTGGCGCCACAGGACGAATGGACCTCAAGTAGCGGGCCGCCCACAACACGAGAAGGAGATTCTGGATATTCGACGGCGAATGATTTTAGGTGGTAGTGACAGGATCAATGTGTCGGAAGACTAAGATGTAATCTTTTAATGAATAGGGACAGTACAAGGTCACAGGGTATATAGTGAAATGATGTACTTTGTATAATAGTATCGTAGGTGGGGTTGGCAGTTAATACCATATATGCAAATACCCTAACCCCCGAGTGTCTGTTTGTAACGTGGACCCACCTACAATGACGCGGGCGAGTTGCGTTTCGTTCCAACCACGTGTCGATGTGGATTCCTACTGCTATTCCTGGGTACCTCAACTGCTACCAACCTGGCATAGAAGCTGATGTACCTTGTATTACGTATCACTAGTAACCTTCCCAAGCTCCCTCCAGGAATGTTCACTACCTGGACACGATAGCAGACCCAAGCTTGCAGTTTTCACCACCAACCCAATTCAAATCAATCGACTACCACGAGGGAGAGAGAGCACAATACAGCTAGCACCCTAAAATTCAATCGACAGCCCACCGCAGACGAACCTCGAACCATGGCGTCATCAGCCCGCAAGCCCTATGTTCCGGCCTCGACCGTTGACGAGGATGAAGACGATCTCATAGACCCCGATGATGGTGAGAGCCAAACTGCCCGAAAGTGGCACCAGCCAGCCTCTATGTCTCGATCGTCTACTAACCAAACCTGCCACCTCCCACCCCCTCACAGCCGACCTGAACGAGTTCGACGACCCGCTCGGAAACCAAGGCACATCTTCGCGCGCGCCTCTGACGGGCAACATCGGCGCCGGCGCCTCATCCTCGTCGACGACGCGCCGGCCGATCAACGAGAACTACCTGACGTCGCGCATCCCAGGCGAGGACCGGGCGGCGGGCCAGAACACGATCGACGAGTCCGTGTGGGACACGCTCCGGCGCGACCTGCTGGCCGTGTGGAGCAAGATGCGCGAGGTCCTGTACCCGCGCTACCTGTTTGGCGGCACCATGTTCGAGTCCTCGGAGGGCATCAGGGGCGCGTACGCAAACATGCGCTCCGCGGGCCTGACGGGCACGCGGGACGAGCTCGCCGGCCTGGCCGGTCGCGTTCTGGACCCGGAGAATCTGCTCAACCAGAGCAATATGACGCCGGGGCTGAGGGACTGGGACCTCTGGGGCCCGCTCATCTTTTGTCTGCTGCTCAGCCTGCTGCTGAGCTTCAACGCCACGGCGAGCCAGAAGGACATTGTGTTCAGCGGCGTCTTTGCCATGGTCTGGATTGGCGAGGCTGTCGTCACGCTGCAGATCAAGCTCCTGGGGGGCAACATGTGAGTAGTAGCCCATCACTCCACCACATTGCGGCTTGCTACACTCTTACCTGGCTACGTTCACCGCTGACCGATTTGCAATTCCTCACTCTGCATAGTTCCTTTGCACAAAGCGTCTGCATCATCGGCTACACGCTCTTCCCCCTCGTCATCGCCTCGCTTCTGTCGGCGTTCAACCTATACTGGATCGCCCGCATCCCCGTCTACCTGGTCCTGGTCGGCTGGGCCATGGCGGCTGGCGTCAGCATCCTCGGGGGCAGCGGCGTCGTCAATAACAGGGTCGGCCTCGCCGTCTATCCCTTATTCGTCTTCTACCTAGGGCTGGGGTGCCTGTGCTTCATCAGCTACCCGTCATAGCCCTGAATTTGGGGAGGGTGTTTCTGGACGATGGTATCCGATCGTTTGCTGGCCTTTTTGGGAGGAGATGGCAGGCTTGCCTACGCCCAGGCGGGATACGCTTCTTGTACGATGGTTGTGCCCTAGATTATTGTACGGAAATAAAAGACAGAACGTGGCAGGAATGATAGCACGGTTAAAATCTCGGTTCATGTCTCAGTTGGACTTTTTAAAGTCTTGTTGATATGCTTACAATCACCTTCTGCGTGTTCCCGAACTGAACAGCCTTTTCTTTTTCGAAGATACCTATCAGGCCAAACACTGGATGGCTCACATACAGAGCACGTAAATATTTAAAAAGGCAGGGCGGGTAGGTAATACACAACGACGTCAAGGCGGCAGCAAAATCCCTTGGCCATGGCCATAGTATCTTAACGAAGAAATAATATCCAGAGAGCTCGGAGGGGTAGGCATCCGTATTTCCCGGTGCCTGCGAACTTTCTTGATAAAAACGGTGGAAAATAATAATTGAAAAAGAGCAATAAACACAGACAAGTTCAGATGCCCTCTGCCAAGCTCACAGTCAACGGATGGTCTTATCAGCTCACGACGATCCAACCGACGGTCCCGGATCGCCATCCTCAACTAGACATCCATCCTCGCCGCTGGC
Organism: Pseudopyricularia javanii; assembly: GCA_031001725.1. Lineage (NCBI taxonomy): Eukaryota > Fungi > Ascomycota > Sordariomycetes > Magnaporthales > Pyriculariaceae > Pseudopyricularia > Pseudopyricularia javanii. The sequence continues at coordinate 22,799 of JARHUK010004162.1, read as the reverse complement.
CGCAGCCATGCTCGCAAAGAGGCCGTCGGGAGTTCTGATGAGCTCGTCCTACGAGCCCACCTCGGCAACTCTACCGTCGTCCATCACGACGATCCTGTCGTAGTCCCGGATGGTCTGTAGCCGGTGCGCGATCGTGATGAGGGTGCGACCCCTGATGGCTGCGTCGTGCCCATACGTCGCTGTCTGGTCGCCGGGTATGCCGGCTTCGGTACGGAGCCCGAGGACCTCCCGCCGAATGACCTCCTGGATGGCGCGGTCCGTCCTGTGGTCCATCGAGGACGTCGCCTCGTCCTTCAGGAAGATCTTGCCTGCACGGCCGTTGTTGGCCCGGCTGCGCACCAGGGCTCGGGCGAGGGAGATCACCTGCCGCTGGCCGTGTGAGAAGTTCTGACCACCAGTTCCGGCCTGCGTTTCGAGGCCGATTACGGTGCCTGGACGGGTTGAGCTGTTGTTTCCTGCCCCGGGAATATCTTGGACTTGGGCCTGTGCAACGGGAGAAGATGGGTTGGAGACCGTGTTGCGGAGCAGCTGGTTACGTGAGTTGAAAATCCGACCGTAAAACCTGCGCATGCCCTCGACCACTATCACATGCGCCCCAGATGCGTCGCCTGCAGCTGTGGTAGAAGCCTCTGTTTCTTGACGGTGGCGCGGCAACAATGGGCTGATCTCTGTGGTCTCATTCTCGCCAACCTGGCTGGGCGTCGTCTCCGTGTCAGCAAGATCCCCAACAAAAAAGCCCGCAGCCTCGGCGCAGTCCTTGAGTGTCTCGTGGAGCAGCCCGTCGCATATGTCTTCTCCGAAGGTCAAGTTGTGGCGGATGGTGCCGTTGAACAGCACCGCGTCCTGCGGCACGTATGCGACGCGTTCCCGCGGCCGCCTGCGCGCCACTGTGCTAATGTCGACCCCGTCCACCTCGATGGCTCCCGAGACGATCTCGCTGCGGCGGAGGAGCGTCTGCACGATCGTGGACTTTCCCGCCCCCGTGCGGCCGACGATGGCGATCCGCTCGCCCGGCTTGATCTTTAGCGTCACCTCCTTGAGAACCATCTTCCTGCTCTGGTCGTACCTTGCCATCACGTCGGTGAACTTGATTGCTCCAGACCGCGGCCACTCCTCGTCGAGGTTGTACCGGAGCCTTCCGTCGCCTTTGTCTTCGGGCTCGGCCTTGGTGAAGTACAGGATTCTAGTAAGCTGTTCACGTTTTTTTTTGTTGGTAAACAGTCTGATTAGCAATGACCATTGTTCGAGGTTATCCGAAAATAAACCCAAAATTCCCACTTACAGCACTAATCTCCATGTCAAGATCACTCCAGGCCTTGATCAACTTGAGGCTGATGTCGCCTAGAGCGATCGCATGATGTATAGAAAGTGCCAGACTAGCTGCCGGCACGCCCCTGCCCAGAAAAACGTCCTTCCTGACAAGTGCAATGCTCCCGGCCGCAACTGAAAGTATCATAGCCAGCGCCTCAACGTGGATAGCCAGCCATCTGGCCAGGTTGAGCTGTGTAGCCATGGCCCTCGAGTAGACGAGCAGCTTGTGCGTCAGCATCTTGCCGAACACGGTGCGCATGGCTGTCGGTCCAGAAACCCGGGAGGCCCTGATAATAGGCAGCCCGCTAAAGGCCTCCGAGTAGAGTGCAAACACGGGGCTCCGGGCAGCTTGGACGAGGTTCTTCACCGGTCTAGTTGTCATTCTGTATGCGCGGCCAACCAGGATGGCCAGGACAGAGCAGATGAGCGCTGGCCAGGCAAATTCGGATATAATTGACGCGGTGACAAAGACCCTGAGGAAGGTCTGCAGGATCAGCCGGATGACGTTTAGCAAACTTTTGCCCAGGTCAGTGTCGAGAGAGTCCAGATCTTTTGTCAGGCAGTTGACAATACTACCGGGTAGCTCCTGTGAATGCCACTTGGGGGATGCAGCCATGATTGCCGAAACCGCCTCGGTGTTGAGCCGCCTGGCCGCGTTCCAAGAACCATGGGCAAACGTGATGTGCATCAGCATAGTGAGGCCAGCCTCGAGGACGGACAGGCCCAGGTACAAGAATATGTAGCCCGAAGGACTCATGGGCATCCTGCGGTCTTCTTTACCGGCGATTTGTGCCCATTGGGAGAGAGCCCAGGGAGGAAACAAAGGTGCAAGGCTGGCCAACATTATAACGGTGACACAGACAATCCAGTACCGGGCACCGCCAAACTTGGTCAGATAGTTCCAGATATCAGCTAAAAAGTGGTGAAACCAAAAGTTAGGAACAGTTTTGACTGGCACACGGGAAACGTTGAGAGTGTGGACATGCCTATAAGCCGGCCATTTTGGACTTTGGCAGCTCCTTGGTTGACAGCTTCATTTGTCTGGTATCTGTTCAAGGCTAGCAGACCAGCAGGTCTCGTGCTTTGCTCGGAAGCCACGGGGTCTTGGGTCTCAACGGTGGGGAGGCTGCTATCGCTTGAAATGGCAATGCCGTCAAGTTCACGCCTCAAGGGCGCCCGAGGATGGTGAGCCGGATTCAGCTCGCCGTGGCTCATTCGAATGACGCTGGTTGCCTGTGCTTCAATCTGCTTCAGCTGGGTCACAAGAATCACTGTCTTACTTTCAAGAAGTGCGTCTCGTCCGCAGAAACATTCCTTCCACACGCTGGCTGTCGTCCGGGCGTCGATTGCGGCAAAGACATCGTCAAGTAACACCAGTGATGCTGTGTTAGCTGCATAGAGGGTCCGGGCCAGGGCGATGCGACTTCGTTGCCCGCCTATCATCACCGACAAGTTAGTTTTGTGCTTTTCAAGATTTAGAATCATGTCCCATAGAAGTCAGTGACATACCCAAAAGACTTGACCCATTGCTGCCCACCGCAAACTCATCGCCGTGAGGCAACAGACTGAGGTCACGACCGAGACAGCATGCCCGTATTACCCTGTGATATCGCTGCTCATTCAAGTCCCTGCCAAGAAGGATGTTCTGTTTGATGCTTTGGTCAATCAACCAAGGAGTCTGGGATGCGTAAACGATATCTGTCGGTCGTATCATCGAGGCGTGTGCACCCTCCATTATTGTCTCGCCGAGAATGGAACGCAGGAGAGTCGTCTTTCCACTGCCACTGTGACCAGTGACGACATTTAGTTGGCCTTGGACTATCTCCGTCGTGCCTATGTTGACGTCTTTGAGGGCAGGTCCAGCATCACTTGGACGCCGGTAGAACGAGGCGTTGGTGATGGTGAGGTCACCTTCGGGGTGCACGACTAGGGGCGTGACGCTCCTGAAATATTTATCCAGCCTTTTCAAAGCGATCATGGCGGATTCGTACTTACGAACGGTCCCATTGACTGTACTGAGGCTTTCACGAAGTGATCCGCACAAGGAAACTGTAGTGAAAACCAGAGAGGCCGGCAGAGCGTGGTGTCCCCAGACGAATGGAAGGAATATTGCGACGACCATTGCTCCGGGAATCGCTTCCACTATCTGACCAGAGACGGCGTACCAGAGATTGTATGTCCAGAGATGCTCCAGTTCTATGTCGCGAGCGTGTTCAAGCGATTGAATTGCCCGATTTTCCCAAGCAAGATGTTTGAGATGTTGGATCCCAGTGATGTACTCATTCAGAAGAGATATCCTACCGTCCTGCGCTTTCTTGGCAGCTTTCTTAGCCTGGGCTATTTTGATCGCCCCGAGCTTCGCTAGGCGCAGGCCAGCAAACACTGCAAAAATTCCGGGGACTGCTCGCCAACCGAGGAGGATGCAAAGCATCCAGACGGTGAGTGTTAGAACCAGGGGAAAATTGAAAGTTGTGGCGACAAAGTCTCGTGCCTTGTAGACTTCATCGACATCGGTTGACATGAGATTCACAAGCCTTCCTACTGCTGTTGCTTGGGCACCCTTTGCGCGCTTCTTAGCTGCCTTGCCGGTGGTCTTGAGCATCCCTCCAATGACGGAGTCGTCAAGCTCCATGTTGTCCATGGCCGTGTGAAACAGCTCCTGAGTGAGGGCGGATTTTATTCGTACACATAGCTGGGTTGAGCTAGCATAGTAAAGTTGAGTAGTTATTGCCTTCAAGAAGTACCCAAGCCCACCTAGAATAACCTAGAGCCAAGGGTTTAGACTGGGTGTTTCTTGTGCCTCGAGTGTCGATAGAAGGTTCTTCATGGCGTAAGGTGAGATCAAGGCGCAAATCGCAGTAAATGAGGTCCACATAACCATCTGTCTAAGTTGAGGCAATAGAAAGCATACTGTCGTCCAGGCAGTCGTCCTCGCGGTCTCGTTCTCTTTCAAAAACTCCGGGCCGGGGGACGGGAACCAGATGATCGCGGGCCAATATCGGTGAGATATGAAGGGCAGAAAGCCAAACCCGTTGGAGACCCACGTGGGCTTGACGTACCATGGTAACTTGCCCGAGCGCCTTGCATTCCGGATATCTTCAAGTAGCAAAGCTGGGCGATCAGACCTGAAGAGAACTGGGAGACTATCCAGCCCTATTTGGCCGTTCTCTCTCCATGCTTTGTTTACCAGCTGGTACAGCCAGCCGTACCACACGAACGCGTTCAGAAAAGACGTGTGTTCCTGAGGGCTGGGTACAGCGCAGTCTTCTTCCTCTATCCCATCAGCCAAAGCATGGGAAACTGTCTTTGGGATTGGCTGATACAGAGGCGTGAATGCCGTGGCTGCCAGCGATGTCAAAAGGGACGCTATCGTCACGCCTGACCACCAGCTGACAGAGTACCGCAGGGTGTTATCAAGTAGAGGGAGAACTTCTTCGAAAGTCAGAACGATCATAATGCGCAGAGTAAAAAGGCTCCATGAGCCATGTATATCTTGCGGAGTGTGGGCTTGGTGGATGTCAGAAGCTGGCCTATTCCGCAAGCGCAGGTTAAAAAGACGATAATGACTCTGTCCAAGCTGGTTCCTTTGTCGTGAAAGTCGATAGCTGACAGGACTAGTGCGAAAAGTCGAGAGAAAACGGATATCGAATCTATTAGCACGCTCGATATTCTCGAACTTGGGCATGAAATATCACGAATATTGCTTGAATGTGCAAAATGGAGGGCTACCACAAGCGACAGAGTTCCGAGGAAAGCCAGGATTTCACCGGCCTTGGCAATCCAAGGGATGCCACTGCCACGAAACTAGTTAGCATTTGAGAAGCAAGCAAAAGTCGTTCTAAACTGTTTGTTACATGCCTTGGAAGGGTTTGTAGCCATGGCTCCATGACAGTTCGATGTATCATGAAAGAGATATGGTTAAATTAGGTAAACGAATATGGATGGCAAATTCATGGCAAGCCAAGTCTTTCGAAATACTGATATTGGAAAATATGTATCGCCCGGTGATGTTGACTGCAATCGAGGAGTTTAGTTTTATAATGACATGCAAAAGGGCCAGTTGCGTCCCTCTTGTTTCCTCCCTCCCTACCTGGAGTGAGTTGAGTGAGGTTGATAGTCGGTCGTGGATGCTGAGCGTGTCAAATGTGACGAGATGAAACCTTTGTAGACATGGGGCTATAGACTGATTCAACGCATTGTGCAAACTTCTGTCGGCTGTCTAAGGAAGCTAAAGAGATCGAGGACGTGTTGTTACGAGGAAAAGAGCGCGTAGTTAGAAGGAGCGTGGGTTGTGACGACGGTACGGTGAGGTGAGGTGATGTTGACACGTCTTATCAAGCATGTTGACGCGGAATGCTGCTGGGTGGAGACTTGTCACCCGTAGACTGCTATAGGCTGCCTATCAGGAGGAGGTCTTTGGATGGCCAGGAAACCCAGTCACTACCTCCTTTGCTTGTCTTTGCTTGCTGCCCTCCATATTCTCAGGTTAGGTAGTTGGTAATCATACCCGGCTTCTCCTCACTCGGACTGTCATGTGGAGCTTGACACTCGTCTCGTCTCGTCCAACAGCTCCAATACGCCATCTGATATTTTTTTTTTGATTTGGGGGGTATGCCACCAAGACTAGCGTCGCTTGTTGGTCGCCTGGTCGGCTGAACTCTTTGTTGCCGGGACTTGTCAGTGGTCAAAGCTTGATGTCTCTCCTAGCAATAGTCTAGCCTAGTGCGGAAGACCGCACGCCCGGAAAAGGGGACGTTGGTGGTGATGGTAACGGGGATTCCATGGGATCTTCCTCTAGCATTCCTCATGGCTGCTGAGTGGCAAGGACATCAACACTACCAAGTACTGACTTTGCCACTGCGCCTTAAAGCCTCTTTGCATTGTACCTGCCGCGTTCTATAAGGCTAGCTTAGTGATCTACCTACGTGGATGCAGCAGGTGTAGTTCCCGAGTCCCCCTGCCTTGGTGCGCCTTTGCTTGGGTTTAGTCACGTCATGAGTTGTCGTGCCTCTCCCAGTCGTTTATACTCTCATTGTTGGCCGTCCATCTTGTCATGTCTCGATGCTCCTATCGTCCTGTATACCCTCTGTTGATTTTACCCCATCTTACTAGTCGGCCGTTTGCCTTCATTTGCACGTCCTACAGTCTCTAGACTTAGATACATTATATACCAAGGGCTACCATCAGTTACAACTTGCTTCTATTTCAACCGTATCTGCCTACTAGCACTCACTACCCTCAGACCTGCCCACCAATCCTGGCACTCGCCTGCCCTGCAACGCAGAATACAGACTTTCTCGAACAACTCAAGCATGCGCCTATTCTCAACTCTTTTGGCCTTGGCAGTGGTAGAGCTGGCAAGTTGCCAGCAATACCACGTCGGTTTCAACTATGGCAGCACCTTCACGACCGGAGCTGCGAAAACAAAAGCAGACTTTGCTAACGAGTTCAGGAGTGCCGCCATCCTTTCAGGGGCCCCAATACGTTTCGTAAATACCCTCCCACTACTCTCCATACAGGGTTAGCATCCATTACTAACATGCATGATCAGACAAGTGCTCGCCTTTATACGACAATTCAGGCCGGCACAGTCAACGATCCCATAGCGGCATTCCCCGCAGCCATTGAGACCGGAACTACATTGCTGCTAGGCCTCTGGGCCTCGGCCGGTGCCAATGCTTTTGCAAATGAGCTCGAGGCACTGAGGCGATCCATAGCTCTGTATGGAAACCAGCTCAGGGGAGTCGTGGTCGGGATCTCTGTTGGCTCCGAAGATCTGTACCGGAACTCTCCGACGGGGCAGGCCAATAAGGAGAATCCCGGCGCCGAGCCCGCCGTCATTGCGGACTACATCGCGCAGACACGCGCCGCCATCAGGGGCACCGTCCTCGATGGAATCCCCGTACGTCGGCAATCATAGCTCAGGCGAATTGTTGCTGCTTGATGCACACCCACTTACTGACAATATGCTAGATCGGCCATGTGGACACCTGGACCGAATGGGTCAACGTGGCACGTAACCAAGCCGTCATCAATGCCGTCGACTGGTTAGGCTTCGACGGGTACCCTTACTTCGAGACGACTGCGGCCCAGGGCAACTCGATCGAGCAGAACAAGGCCCTCTTTGACAGGTCACTCGCGGCGACCAGGAATGCGGCGGCTGGCAAGCCCGTGTGGATCACCGAGACGGGTTTCCCCGTCAGCGGCAAGACGAGCGGCAGCGCCGTCCCCAGCGTCGAGAACGCCAGGACCTACTGGCAGCAGGTCGGCTGCTCCATCGTAGGGAGCATGAACGTGTTCTGGTACACGATGCAGGACGCCGCCCCGGACACCCCGAACCCGTCCTTTGGCATCCTCAACTCGGCTGGCGTCCAGCTTTTCGACTTATCCTGCCCTCAGTCAGCCAATGTGGTCAACTCGTCCGCCAGCTCTTTGCGGGTGCCCTTGCCCCTGGGGACGACTTCTGTGGTCGGATCGGGGGCTCGTGGTAACCAGACTGCCCAGGTCTTGGCTCAGACCCCTACTCCAGTGGCCGGGTTGACTCCTATTTCCATTTCTAGAAACGGCTCTGTCAACAACACCTCGGGCGCCTTCGGTATTCCGACCCAGTCCTTGCTTACGGCCACCGGTTCACCAACCTTACAGTCCGGTGGCGTGGCAGGAGTAACTGTCACAGTCACCTCATCCAGCCTTGATCCTACCGCCGTCCAGACTCAGTCGGGGACTCAGTCGGAGACGGGTGTACCTGGGGTCGGCTCTGTTCTCAGCGCGGGTTCCTTTGCTGCTGCTTTCGCTGCCATTCTAGCAGCTGCATTTTACATCTAAAAACAGGAACCATCGGGGGTGTGGACTTGAAAGCTTCACCCTCATTGAATGACAGATGAATCCTACATAGGTATTGCTGGGCTTTTTGTTTCCTTTGCTGCCCATGGGCTTCATGCATCAATTTAGAATACCAAATTGTAATTACCGACCTAAGATAAGCCTTTGGTTTGGGGGAGTCGGCGCTGGGCAGGCATATATATCATGCACTTTTCTTTCCCGTCCTCTCTTGGCAATTGGATTGCCTGGCCTGCCGACACAGCTTATGGAGTGAATGGATCCTCAATGCATGGCACAACATGTATCTTGAGTCGTAGTTGCTATGTATTATTCCGCGTCGTCTAGAATCCCCGGATGGAATACCTGAGTTACCTGGAGTGGGTTTATGATGAAAATCCCGAATTGGATCCCAAAAGAAAAGAATTTTTGGGCGAGTATTTGAATGGCTGTTCCGTCTATAACATATGGCGTTTTGCTTCACCTTCAGTGTGAAATTCATAAAGAGGAAACAAGGATAACAAGACATAACGCCTTCAGGGCCTGGGGGCGCAGGCATAACATGGAAATGTTAAGGTGTGTATCCGTTCCATAGAAGATATCGATTAGTGTTAAAAAAAAGTGAAGAATAGTAAGCAGACAACCGTTGGGAAAACTAGACCCATTCCCGCCAAAACGGCCGTCATCAAAGGACGGGCGCAAGGTAGTACTCCATCATGGCGTACACCAGCTCGAAAAAGACCTCCCTATGCTGCTCCAACATGGCATCTCCCGCCGGTGGCGCGAGGCTGGCCGTGTGCCAAATGCCACCATTCTTGGCCTCTGCCGCATTCAATTCCCCAAGCTTTTCGACTAGCATCTCAAAGTGCGCCTCGTCTCTGAACAACCTACCCAGCGCCCTCTTCTCCAGCACACGCTGCACAATGTCGCCGTCGATTTGCAGCATGAAGCTGCCGTCGTCAACGGGCTCTGGCTCCTCCTGCCACCCTATCGCACGCTGCCAGCTGAAGGGACAGATCTCGCGAGCGCCCATGGCCAGGTTGACCACTAGCCTCAAAACTCCCCAGGCCTCTATGCCGATGATCTGAAAGTGCTGCAAACGGCCGTCGACCGAGATCCCTAGCGTTTCTACGCCGTCGGACCTAAGGACGCCGTAACAGGGTTTCCGATGCGCCGATACCCAGCCTGGCCTTGTACGTGCCGCCACCATCCTTCTCACTGAAGAGGGCAGCTCTGCCTCGAACAGGATCTCGCAGTTGCGGCCCGGCTGCTTCCACGGTACCCAAAGGCCCGTCATCCCCCGCTCAAGATCCGCGGTAAGATATATAGAGTTGCCCTCTATACCACCCTGCCCGATTGTGTCTAGGCCTTGGCGGTCAAAGGGATCAGAGTGCGAATGTGTCATCTCGGTATCTTTGCCTTGCCTATGCGAGAGAACAATGGTCGATTGCCGCATTGTTGTCACAATGATGTGGCTGGCCAACCTCAGATGTAGATTCTGTTCGTCAGTTTCGTCTGACTCCTTGCTTCCATCTTCTTCCGGCCCCGAGATGTCGCCATCGATCGACTTTTGCTTTCCTTTGCCAGTCTTGCCCGCTCTGATGTCGGAGGCCCTGGAGCCATCGGATATCTTTCTTGTTGCTTCCTCCTCGTCCTCTCCGGATTTTCCGTTCCAGACCGAGAGTGCCCTGGCGGGCGATTTGAGGTCGAAAGTCCTCCAAAGCACAAGCTTCTTGTGGACACTGTGAAGAACCTCCCACTTGAGCGTCGAGCCCTGGCAGTATATAATGCCATCTTGATGCCCTATTATACAGTGTACGGGCTCCTCCAGCTTCCGCTTGAACCTTGTAAAATACTTTACCAACCGCTTGCACCTAGATTCTGGATCTTCCCTCCTCGTTGCTGACAAGACATGTACCCCACCAGATCGAGAACCGACCAATATGAAGCCAAAAATACGACCGGATTTCTTGTACACCCATTCGGAGAGGCTCAAGACGGTGTCTCCCTTGACACCTAAACCAGAGACATATTTGGATGGTTGGTCGTCTTTGTGCGGGAAGGATATGTCCTCTCCTGTCTCGATGTCAATAAACCGAAGGCTGGTTCTGTTTGATTCATCGACTATTCCAACAACCAGGCAGTCGTGCGTCTTGGAGTAAATCGCAGTGGTTGGCGTTACGCCCAATGGAATCATCCACGGAACTAGCTGGGGCTTGAGTAGAATCTCGGCTAGGACGATTTGGTCCCCCGTTGCAAGTAACAGCGGAATGTGTAGACTGCTGCGTGCTAACCGGGCGTCAAGTACAGTTGCTGATATTATTGGAATCGTGGAAGGGCCTGGCGTGGCCTTCGAGTCCTCGGTGGGGTTCATCTCGTGGGCGTCAACTGGCCACACCCGGTGCTTCTCCATGAAAAGCCTGGTTCTTTTGCTGTCAAAGCCGCCAAGGGCCCAGAGCTTTGAGTCGCAGCAGACTGTGACAGTGTGACCTTTCACATCATACCTGAAGCCACTTGTTGTGACAGGAGTCATGCCAAACCTTTCAGTGTGCACGACCGATTCATCGCCTCGCAATGCCACAGTTACGACTGAGCCTTCGCGGGTGCCTATGACAAGGACGAGGTAATCCTCTATATCAGCAGCAGAGATGCTGACATACCCCCCGATTGTTCCAAGTGGTAAATTATTCGCATCGGATCCCAATGGCGGAATGGAACTCGGAAGGTCTGTACCTGGCGAAGTTTTCGTCAGAAATGTGTCATTTAGCCTAGGGAAGAAAATAAGCGGAAGATTGCTTACCTGTGGTAAAAGATATACTCTCAAGTCTGCCTGCATCGAGCCCGTCAAGTGAAAGCCGCGCCAGCTTTGGCGCATTGTCAACCCAAATACCAGCGAAAATATGCCTAACGCCCTGGAATACTCCGGAGGCCAAGCATGTCACCTCGCCTTGCACGGGGAAGCTCCTCACAACAGATGGTGACAAGTTGTGCTCGATTCGGCATAGGTGAATCTGCGTAACGTGATTTTCTGTCGCCGACAGTATCACAAATTCATCCAAGGCAGCTGCATGGGTAAACACCATATCGCGGTTGGACTCATTCTGGGTGAATAGGTCTTGGAGACGCATTCGCACACTAGAACCAGACGACCCAGCAAGACCTTGATCAGACTGCATGGTCATATGTTCCTGGTAGTCTTCGGACGCTGGATAGTTGTCATGAGCTGCGGCCACGCAGGCTATGTGAGTCTCTGTAACCTGCACAACGACGGCACGCTCAGATATAGCGTGAAAGACGTAGGTTTGAGAGGAGAGGTCAAACCCGACGTCCTCTTCGGGGCAGCTCAGTTCTGACAGATCATCGGAAAGGTGCAGCAAGGTTGATCGGTCCGGGGTGGTAAGAATCAAATGATTACCGGAGCCTGGCGCCGAGGTTTTGACGGGCAGTAGCCAAGCCTTGGTAGTCGTCGGGTCGCAGTCAAGCTGTACGCCAATCTCGGCCTGCAAGCCATGTCGGTATTCTGTAATGGCACCACTCGCAGCTTTGCCTGAGGTCGCAAATATTCGGTCGGGATTTCGAAAAGTTCGTGTCTCATCATCCAACCTTCTTCCGCGACCATCGGTTCGACGAACAGTCGGTGGCTCGCTTGTGGTGATCATATCGAGTGCAGGTGCCCAGTTGGGTATGTGCATGAGATACTCCGAGTCGGCTCTCGCTTTGACCTAATTCCAGGAGATGAGGTCAGTTGAAGCCAGGGAGGGGACAGGAATTGAGAAGGACGATGAGTTGACTTGCCTTCCACACAACTCCGGGCCCAGCATCACCCGCCATGACAAGTATGTCACTGGGACCATCGTCGAATAAAACGCCAAAGGCAGTTGAAACACTGCACTTCATGTTGCCCACTGGCGTCGCCTCGACCTCAACATCATCGTCGACGAAAAGCATCTCGACGTAGCCATCTTCTCTGGCAATATATACGCAATCTGAACCATATTGCGACAATCGAAAAGGCCGAGCCCATGAGGCCCATAGGGGTGCTGCATTGCCGGTGTAGAACTCGGTAGCAGGTCTGGACTCGGTAAGCCACTCGCCGAATATGGGGGGAGCCAGCTGAGCGTCCTTGACAATACAAAACTTGGTCTTGTATACAGCGATGAATGACGGGCCTACTCTGAGCGGGATGAGGAAGAGCGGCATTTGTTGTTGAGGAGCAACCCGGTGCCCATTGGCTTCCTGGAACAGGGCACTGTGGAGAGGTTCGCCCGCGTCCCACTCGTAAACGACCATCCGTGTATGCCCACCTTTAACAATGAACAGCAAGAGGATGACTTCGCTCTCGTTGCCCTTCTTGGGAAAAAGAAACTCCATCATTTGGAGAACCCCATTGTGCGCCCGGGGCCGAACGCTTTTGATGGGACTGAGGTCATGGTTGTTTCGATAGCGACTCTCCAGAACATGTCTTGGTTCAAGCTCGCATACGGTGAAGGTAGAGTCTGAAGAGCCCATGGCGACATAACGTGAGCTAGGATCGACGGCTACCAGATGGCCGAAGGACGCATCGGAGCCCTGTGCCGAGATTGTGCATTGCGACGTGACGAATTCGATGCTGCCATCCGCGCTGGTCCGGAGGACCATAAATATGCATTTGGTGCTCTCAAGTATGACGAGAAGCATCTGCGGAGCAAGCTGATCATTGCGCCCATCTTGATGGCATGATTGTGGATGGTTATCAATCATACGTACATCCTCGTCAAGCGGATCAAAGGGGGAGGACGAAGTAGCCGGCCGTTTGCTCGCTGGAAATCCAAGGCTGTCGGGAAGATGGCCGATGACCACCGCTTTTCTAATGCGTTCATCGAAATCTTCCCTGCGGACCACGTCGTGGAGTTGCCCGTCTTCCATGCGATACTCGCGGATTTCGACAAAGTAGTCCTAGATTGCATTTTTGCCTACGTTAGAAACGGGTTCTTGGCAGCATGAGGGCAAGGCGACAGTCATATCAACGATGTCGAAGGTCAAGATGGAATGAAATTTGTTTTCTTGTATAAAAGAAGACATACCCCAACCAAGGCCACATCGGCTCGCTCAGCACATCGTAGCCGGCAAGGCAGAACCTGTCTAACCACAGGAGACTCGACAACTGTCCTTGTGAAGAGGCCACATCTGGGCGGCTTGGCAGCGAGAATCTTGGGAATGCCTTCCACTGTCTTACATGTGGATGCTTTCAGGACGGTTTCCAGGTCAACAGTCTGCGTAACCCATTGTCCGTCCTGAAAGACGTTTGTCTGGAAAGACATGGCCAGTAACAGCAGCTACTCAAAATTTGCGCGCGGTCGGAACAGAGCGGGGATTGTCTCGGCCGGATGCGGGTTTGCGGGCTGAGCGAGCGGGAAGCGCCGAGAGAAATCTCCACGCAGTTTGATATGGGAGTCCGTCGGTCTTTTGTTGGAGTCTCCAAATCTTCCACAGAGAGAAAGCATGTACTGGCGGGAATGGTATGCCTTGGTCGTAATCAGGCTGGATCGGCGGTCCAACTCCAGCACGAGTAGCCAACAAAATTGCTAGGAAACCCACCCAACCAGCGAGGTTGTTGTATCGTGTTGGTGGTTCTGCCCAAGGGTAGGACAACGCTTTGTCATGAGGTCCTGCAGCATACCTGCATCATCATGGTTTCTAGAGTGAGATGGGTGGTAATCAAGAAAAAAGGACAGAAGGCGGAGATCTAGAGAGCATGAGCTGTTGCCACCAGGTGGGTTTCTGAGAGGAATTAGTTATCCAGCACCCGGCTATGCTATAGAGTCACACACACGCATGCAACACATATGGTCAGCCAACGGGAACTAGTATTTGGCCAGTGGCCGAGCGTGTTCTCTGTCTCCGGTGCGGGCTATGCGGGCTTACCAGAATGGAGCTTCCCGTGGCTCCGAACTATGATCGGATGGTGTGGTCCTAGGCGGATAAGGCAGGTAGGTGCTGTTTTGGCTGATGAGTGCAGTTCTACGTACTGGGTCGAGATTTGCACGATATTCTTCTTAAAGCGTCGTGCTAAGGCTGCGTTGATGCCACACCAGGAGGTGTTTTTAGGCTGTTTGGATGGCCGGCTGGTCTGGTGCGGTGCTTCGCTGGACGACAGATTCCAGCAAAAGAATGGAGGTCAGAGAGTTTGTTGGCAAGGTAGTTCTAGAACCCCCCAGGCATCCATCAGAGAGCTTGAGATCATCTGCCCGTAGTGAGGTGCACAGGGCCGGGACCCCACCAGGAAGGAGCAACCTGTTCGCGACGCCAAACTGCTTGTGTGGGTGTGTGGGTGTGCTAGGAAGGATGGTGGGGCGGGCATATGTACAGTAGTAAATACGTATTTTAGTACCGAGAGACGGCTGGGGTCCACGGGGCTGCAGGGAGCCTACCTCGCCTGCTTACAGCTAAGGGAAGCGGAGTCCGGCATCGCATCGCAGACTTGATCCGTTCTAGTTCTACAAAGTAGTTCTACTTCTAGGTCTAGCATCCCTGTAGGATAATTGGGCAAATTTGTGCGATCAATCGCAATAGAAGTGACAGGCGTATATTGGCCTTCAAGAGAGGCGGGTATGGCATGGCGTGGGCATGGCATTGTTTTTTTTTTTTTTGGCGGAAAATGCCTCTCCTTTGGAATCCCTCTGCTCCTTGACGGGTGGATGATGTAGGCAAAAAAAGGAAGTCAAAGAGCACTAGAGTGGGGGTGAAGTAAGGGAGGCTAGCTCTAGTCTAGAGGGAGAGATATCAATTTGAGTCTCCCGCCCCTTCATTGTCCATCACTCATCTGTCAAGAAAAAAACAAAGAGAAAAAAAAACCATAGAGTCTCTCAAGACCCCAGCAAATGCTACTGCAAGTTTAGATCTGGTTCAGGACTCGAAAAAGTCCGTTTCTGACACATCACAAAGTCGAATCGGCGTAGACGCTTGACCCCTGCCATTTGTTTATGGCTTGCAGCCGCCTGCATGCTTCAGTACCGTGTATGCGACTCCCTAACACTGTGGGATCTAGTGACGCTGGTACGTACCTCCCTCCGCCTTTGGGCGAATGGTGATTGATGGCTGCCCAAAAGAAAAACATCCACGTACATCGTTCGCGTTCTAAAGCGAAGAAGCAAGAGCGCGTTTGTCTGGATTAAGTTCTACCTAATTTTTATTGTAACCAGGAATTCATGGATTAAGATGAATTATTGGCAAAGCTCCGACGGAACCCTGCGTCTTGTTAAACTCCTGCCCTGTCGCGTTAATATCAGCTTCATCTTGTTTTCTGTTAATTATTTCAACCGAAGATCTTCCTGGTCACAGCACAGACAACATCAGAAATTCGGCAGCCCTTCTCTCAGCCGCCCTATCCCATCCATGCTCAAGTCATCCGGTCATCAAATCACACCGGTCGTCACATCCCCTCATTCTTGAGACCCGGCCTTTGGTCTGGGTCGGTAACGCCTGAGGGACAGTCCGTGAAGAAAGCGATCTCCTTGGCAAGGCGTTCACCCTCTACGATACCACTGCGCTGCCCCCCAGTCGGGATAGCTGCGCCGGCTTGCCAGCTTCCCGGCCCGCCCCAGGGTTGTCCGCTTCCGCCAGATGGAGAATGTTGCAAAAGCATCTGGGGCTACCCCGACAGGCCCCAGATCGCGTGCATCGTCCGTCAAGTCAAGGAGGTCGACTGCGAGCAGGACCAGCAGTCGACGACTGCCCGTCCAGGACGACGAGGAGCAATCGTCTCGCCAGGACAATGAAAAGGTCGAGGTGATCGTCGAAGCATGCGGATCACGGGATATAGATAAGCTGAAGGAGCTCGCAGTATCCAAAGGGGGCTTTTTGTCGGATCGCTTGCGGCGGCAGGCATGTAAGTTCGACTGCACCCAGACTGATGGCGAGTCTCTACTCACTCTCATCAAGGGCCCATACTTCTCGGTTTAGATCCTGAAACCGATGAGCCGGCGCTGGACAAGGAGGCTTCTTCCATTGCCGTTGACGATGGAGGTCTATGGAAGGACTTGCCCCGGCACCGGGACGAGGACCAAGTCCAGCTTGACGTAAACAGAGCCTTCATCTACTATCCCAACCGTATGTTCGATACTTTGTCTATCCTTGGCTTCCAAAATCACCGAAATAGCCAAACTGACGATTTACTCTTGTCGTCATATGTCTTGTAGTCGAAAACCCATCCGATATGGAGGACCGGAAAGCAGAACTCTCCGCGCTGATCGTCCAAGTCCTCCGCCGCAACCCCTACCTCTGCTACTTCCAAGGCTACCACGATATATGCCAGGTCTTTCTCCTCGTACTCTCCCCCGCCCAGCGCGCCCCCTTCGTGGCGCGGCTCTCGGCCCTACGCATACGTGACTTTATGCTGCCGAACCTCCAGCCCGCCATCGCCCAGCTGCGCCTGCTGCCCCAGATCCTCCACGCCGCCGACCCGGCCCTGTGCCGCCACCTGTCCCAGACTGAGCCGTTCTTCGCCCTGTCCGGGACGCTAACCATGTATGCGCACGACGTGCAGACGCTGGGCGAGATCGCCCGCCTCTTCGACGCCCTGCTTGCCCGTGAGCCCGTCTTCAGCGTCTACGTCTTCGCGGCCATCGTCATGAGCCGCCGGGCCGAGCTCTTCGACACCCCGCCCGATGAGCCCGAGATGCTGCACTCGATCCTCTCCAAGCTGCCGCAGCCGCTGGACCTCGACGCCCTGCTGGGGCGCGCTGTGGCCCTGGCTGCCAGCCACCCTCCCGAGTCCCTGCCTGGCTGGAGGCGAGGCATCTCGCCCAGCAGCGTGCTCAAGACGGCGCGCGACTCGGCCGCGTGCGCGGGCCAGACGCTGGACCAGGGCCGCGGCTTCTTTGAGCGCCAGGTGCGCGAGCTGGAGTGGGAGGAGAGGCGCGAGCGTGCGCTCGCTTTCGCGTGGGCGTACCGGAGGCCTGCGCGGGCCGTTGGGTTCGCCATCGCGGTCGGGCTCTTGGCCATCTGGTTGCGGCGCTCGCCAGGTCTGCTGGCTTATATTGTCTCCATGCCCACACGCTGGGCCAGGGACTCATGAATTCTTTCGCCGTTTTATAATCGTTCGGAGAAGAAAGAAAAAAGACTTACCGCCATCCCAGATCATGGACGGCCAGAGCTATTGTTTCTGTTTGGCCTTGCTTAGCATGCATGGGAGGTCTGCTTCCCAATATTTGTTCCGTTAATACCTATCTCTGTATACAACTTTACTAGTAGTATGCCATGAGTTGGTGTGAATAAGATCGCATATCATAAGCTGAAGTATGAAGGCAGCTACAATTCGTTGAGATTCACCGCATATGATCTATTCTCTGTTTATCTATACCCCAAGAATCACGCGCCCTCCTGGAATGCCTTCTTCAGATTCTCAAAATGCCCCTGCTGCTCGACCGCGAGTTTCCCCTCGGCATCACTGATGATAGTTGCGATTAAGGAATAGTTGTTGTACAGGAACCTTTCCCGTTTCCGCTTGTCCTTACCGAACCACGCCTGGCTGAATCTCGTCAAAAACGCCTCCGCCTCGGACCTCAGGCGACCGATGCTCGCTGTCAGCGGCTCATCGTCGCCGGCGTCCGTACTCAGGACCAGCAGCCCGTGGAGTAGCTGGCCAAAGCGCTGCGTGACGACATGGGGCGCTGCGGACTGCTGGGCAACAGCCGAGGCGGCCGGCTGCCGCGTAGGCAGGGCGTTGACGAGTGCCCGGATGGACTCGCAGTGGTGGCTCATCACCATCTGCAGCCGCGGCCAGAGGAGCATGACAGTTGCATTAATGTACCCGTCTGCGGCGGGTATGCGTCGCCGCTGCAGCTCAAAGGCCAAGCGCTGGTTCAGTCTGATGCAGATCAACAAGCCCAGGCAATCGTAAGAGTTGTCTGTTAACGACTTGGATAGTGCTTGGCCCAGCGCAAAGGTTGGCTCAAAAACTTCGCCAAAGTGTCGCGACATGGAAGCAGCAGGGAGGGCAGGAGTGAAGAACTGAGTCAGAAAGGTGTACTCCGCCGATGCGTTGTCTATGAGCGCCAAGTTGAAGTTTCTAAACGGAACTTCGAGGTAGTGGGTTGTCTGGTCGTCCTCTGCCAGGTATGATGTCAAAGCCTGTTGATTGCCGGATTTCAAGATATCGAGCCGACGGCCCAGGTTGAAGGCGTCGTGCGGAGGACCCGAGATCTTAGCACTAGACAGGACTGTTGTTCTCCGGGACGAATCGTCGTGGCCTATAACGTCGTTCCTGTCAAGGACATGGAGCTTGATCTTCTCAAGCGACTTTTGATAGCGTGTAAATTGAGTCAGGTAGTACCATTTCATGGTGTTCTTGTATGCCTGGCATATCTCTTCTGCGAGGATAGCATTGTGCTTGTGTAAAAATGCAAATAGTTCCTTAAACCTGAGAAAGTTGTGCTGTTGGATTATCTGGGCGTTGATGTTGGGAGACCTCAGGGCTTTAATCTGGGCGACTAAGAAGTCTCGTATCCGCTCGACAGCCTGGAAGTACAAAGTGTTAAGAAGAGAGTAATAACACGCATGTTTGGCTGATGGGTAAAGTGGTATCCAGCCAGGACGTACCTTCAACACCAGCCTTTCGAGTAAAGGCCCTAGGTCTGCCAGTGCTTTGCTTTTCCCCTGATTTGCACTGCTCTTATGAGCGATGGCACGCTTTTCCACTTGCTTAAGTGCTTGCACCCATTCCTCATCGATGTGTCCCTCCGCTATCTTGGCTACAATGACCGGCGAAACACTGACTTCCTCGACTATGGGAGCCAGCCCCTTTTCGACGGCCTTGCGGTTGTCCAGCCTGACATTGAGAGCTGTGGACCTGGCTTGCAAGCTCTCGATGTCCGCCGAGACACTCGCGAGGTCGTTTCGAAAACTTTCGAGGTTTGCCTCGACGGAGCTCAAGACATCATCGCAGGCGCGTATTGACTTGGAAAGGTCTTCGAACTTCGCCTTGTCTCTTTCGTCTGCAAGCAGGTTTTAGCACAAAATCCCAAGGCAAGGGACACTACTTGGTAAACGCACATTCTTCAATGGTTTGAGGTCTATAGGAACCATAATCTCCGGCATCTTCTGTCTCGCTGGCAAGCTCACGAAGCGAATGCCCTCCAAAGTCGAAGTCGAGCTCGAGATCTTCCTTTGTCACAGGAGCAGGGTCTTTCTCCTCAAAGGTCACGTCGTCTCCCAGTAGCTTTTGCAGCACTTCCGCCGCATGCTTCCCATCGTCAACCGTAGTAGTTTGCTTCAATCCAGACCCATTTGCCCGGCGGGCGGAGGCGAGCAGGGAAGCGCTCGAGTTGCTGGATCCCAGCGACAGGGATGAGCTGCGGGCCGAGCGGGAGGATGTTGTGTAAGGTCCGCGGATGCTCGAGGTCCGTCGCGGGAGGGGGGAGGCGGCGCGGCTGGTCGATTGGGACGATGATGGGCCGGGAAAAGGCTGAACGGCAAGCCTGTCTAGCCACATGTTGGGCGGCCGGGCCAAGGCGGCAGGTGCTTAGGAACTTGGTATGGCTTCGGTCATAGCCTGAGGGGGTGTGCGCGCCTCATGTGTGAGGAGTCGAGGTCGCGTCGAAGTGAATATTGAGAGCTACAAGTATGAATTCTGGTACCAATTTCGACGCTTGTGCCGCTTTACGTTCAACTCGTTTTCATGGACGTGCAGGGGATGGCAAGGTTGGAAGTTGTCGCTGTTGGCCAAGAGCAAGGTTGGGAGTGAGCTGCACGGTACCTCAGATGTGTTCAGTAATACCCAGGTAATCGGCTGCCGATAAACGGGATGCTACCGTTGTCAGTAACTTCCTTGACGCAGCCAGGCGGAGTAAACCCACTGTACAGATGGGTGGTAAAACTAAACATGAACTTGAAGAGCAAGCCAAGCATGTGTGCCATGCTGAGTAAGTTGCTGTGGCCCCATATAACCAAGTCTCGAATGAGCTTCCTCGGGTTTGTCACCGACTTGGGGTGAGGGTGCATGGCTTACTACAGCATCTGTTGCTGTGCCAAACCGAGGCAACGATAAAATTCGGATCGATGGCACAACATAGCAAAGAAAAAGAGAGAACCAAAAAAAAGATCAGCTTGGGTACAAGCATACATTTGTTTAAACTGTCGTTGTTACCCTTACGTAGATAAATCGGAACAATCATCAGCCACAACTTTCAATCAAAACATGGTAAAGTTCGACTGGCAAAATACACTTTGCTGTGCAGCGCGCGTCGCGTGTCCAGATTCGCAGGCACAAACTGCGATGGTGGGGCGAATAAAAAGTCACAAATCCAGGGCAGCACGCGCGCATTGTCAATAGACACCATGACGGAGATGGTTAACTGTTGATTCTCGCACCAAGCTGCAAAGCGTTTATGGTTGCTTGTAAAGCATCATTGTCTCACATAGAGACAAACGAAGTATGTCTTGCGGCGGCAGAGCGCATCTCCGTCAAGCTGATGTGCGCATCCGTGTGCATCGAAATTGGGGAGGTACTGTGCACTCTATTATCGGATGGGTACGGTACGGGAGCTTGGGAATGGTTCAGATATGGCCACCTGCCACAGCCTAAAACGACGGCTAGGTTTCCCTAGGTATTGTCCGGACATGTTCAAGTTTGTGCCTACGGAGGAAAGGAGGCCAGCCCGGTCCAGAAGACCAGTTAATTGACGGCTGCTTCGCTGACGAAGTCGAGGTGAATGCGGTGCAGGTATGTATGGTACACAGTACGCCAGCCACAGTCCAAAATCAGCAGCGGCAGACGCTGTACTACTCGTATGAATAAATCTCCATCAGATTGGTAACCCCTCGACCCCACATATTCCCCACTGCTTTTTGGCACGCAAACAACCGACAGCTCGACCCCTCCCCGCCCGCTTCGACTTTTGCCTCCCTCCTGGTAATTTTCCAAATTCTGCTCAAAACCCTTCCTTTCGATCCTCAAAACTCTCTCGCCCGACGATTTCCACATTTTCCTCATCCTTTCCGGCGTCCTTGTCTGTCTCGCCGTCGCACCTGTTTGCATCTCGCTCTTCGTCTCTCTCTCTTTCCCGACGAAGCATTACCTAGCCGATTTTCAACATGTCTGACGAGCAGGTAAGAAGAAACCACCGGTAGTCTCTGTACTGCCATACCGTTTTCCCCCACCCTCTAATTCACTTGGTCCTGTTGTGCGCGGCGCTCCTCGTTCCGACGTTTTTGGGCAAAAGATCACCCCGCCGCCCGGCCACGCCGCGTGTGTGCGCAGGAGGCCCAGGAACCCCGCCGCGCGCCCTATTATCCCCGGAGCCAGCCACTGGCCCTCCGGCAATACCATTGCCTGTCGGCGTTTTCAACACAGGACTGCCGGCGGGCGCATTGCTTCAGTATGGTGCAAACAAACAACTAACGACTATTTGTACCAACGTAGCATGAGCACACCTTCGACTCGGTCGACGCCGGCGCGTCGACTACCTTCCCCATGCAGTGTTCGGCACTGAGGAAGGGTGGTCACGTCGTCATCAAGGGACGTCCCTGCAAGATTGTCGACATGTCGACCTCGAAGACCGGCAAGCACGGTCACGCCAAGGTTCACTTGGTCGCCATCGACATTTTCACCAACAAGAAGCTGGAAGATCTTTGCCCCTCCACCCACAACATGGACGTCCCCAACGTCACCAACGAGACCTATGAGCTTGTAAGTGATTGCACCTTATTATATTGGAGCCATCTTGTGTCGGCTGCTAACTGGTGGATGTGTGTCATGTATAGCTCTACCTTCAGGAGGACGGCTTCCTGCAGCTCATGGACTCAAACGGCCAGCCTAGGGAGGACATCAAGCTTCCCAGCGGATCTGATAAGGCCGATGAGATTGCCAAGGAGATTGAGCGTCTCAACGAGTTGAAGATGGAGGACGACCGTGAGATCTGTAAGTTCTGTTCCGGAGGTCGTCACGGGCCACTTGTATGGGCTGAATTCTAACAAGTCGTCTTCGCAGTTATTGTCGTTACCAAGGCCATGGGTGAGGAGATCCCTACCCAGGTCAAGAACACTGCCGGCTCCTCTTAAATAGCCACATGCCAAGAGAGCTGTAGTCGGACTTGGATTGTGTCTCTATGCGGATGCTAGAAACACACCCACGGATTCCCTGTCATGATAATTATGAATGGCCATACCGCCCAGGTTCAATCTCCTGGTGGCTCTAATGAGTTTACGGAGGCTGGTTGTCAATGAGATGGAAATTTTCCTACAATGCTGGCGCTTTCTTTGTCATTCTACGAAGCGACGATAAAGGAGAACAAAAAAAATCAATTGCGACGGGATAAGCTAGGCAAAAGTTCATGATGCGTCCGTTTCCTGCTTTCATTGTGATTGCTACTATGATCGGGCATAAGACTACCAGATGCTATGATATGTGTGGACATAAGTATTGGATTTTTGCGCTAGTATGTGAAGAAGGGAAAAAATTGGTCTTGATCGAAGAAGGTTTTTTCGATTTTGTGGCACAAACTGAATCACCCGATGTCTATAGTCCGTCCATTGCCCATGTAAAATTTTGTTGGTTGTGGAAGACAAACATGGAGCCCGAACGCCGCTGTGACCCACCTTCCTAGACAGGTATTTTGCAGTGCCTGGCGTTTGATCCGACTCACCATGCAACGACAACGTCAACATTGAACCAAGCCTCTTCACCTTCAAGG
>JARHUK010004118.1:1208-12382 GCA_031001725.1 Pseudopyricularia javanii | reverse complement strand
CCCCCAATCACAAGAAATATTTATTCTCCTCGAAAGTTCGCACTCTGCTTGGATGGTACTTGTCTGCACAGACTATGAGGCAGGATTTCCACCATCTCGACCGAGCACAACGGCTTGCCTGCTTCCTGAGATAGGTCGGAGACGTCAGAACCGGTGGCAGGGTTGCCAATTTTTACAACCCGAGAACTTGGAACTGCGTCTGATTTGCTTAACAAAAGCCTCCAACAACACAAACATCCCTGTTACTGGCAACCCAAGGGATATACTAGCATCGGGATCGCCTACAACCCTGCCACTAGTCCTCGCAGCCAGCTGTGACTGTCTGGGCATCTGTGTCGTCAAGTGGTCTCAGTATACTACCGAGACGTCATCCCTCCTCGACCCGTCGCCAATTCCATAATCCCGCATATCCCTTTGTTCCTTCTCTAAGCAACCGCTCGTTGGTCGCCCGAGGAAGGACCCCTGAACGGTCATATCCGGTGCGAATCACACGCTCTACATATATCAAAGGCGACGTGAATCCGGCAATAGTAGGCCACTTGCTGGGCTGCTATGTGCTTTTCTGTCCGGGAGTCGTAAACTCCATCACTCTTTTGGCCGGCATTATTTGCTTCGACAATTCCTCCACCTGAACAAGAAACTACGACCGTCACGTGGTGTTTTTTTTTCACCATGGCCCCTACTCCTGCGTCGACAACGCCGTCCTCGGGCGGGCAGTCCCCCGAGGAAAAGTTTCGAGTTGTGCGGAAGAGGAACCGAATCCCGCTTAGCTGTACGCCGTGCAGGAGCAGAAAGTGGGTTTCTTTTTCCATATTCCAGACACTACTTGATATGCTTCACCACAATGTTACAAACCATGGTGGCAATATGTGGTCGCCTGATGGCTGCCCTATTCGTCCCGTCACACTATAACATATACCCTAATGATTACACTGATGCTAACTTCTGCTGTCCCTAGATTGTAAGATTTCCTGGTTTGGATTATTCTCATTCCCTATATCTCCCTAGCCACACTGCTCACCATAGCATGCCTCAATAGAAAGTGCGATAGAGCACACCCTTGTGGTAACTGCGTCAAGCGAGAAGGCGGTGACGCGAGCAACTGCTCGTATACGACCCCTACTTCTCGCGGCAAAAAGAACCAAAGTCAAGGCGCTACCACTAGCCCAGATGACATGCAGAACCGTATTGACCGTTTAGAAGGCCTAGTATTAGCATTGATGAACAACGGCGCCTCTCCAGAGGTAGCGTCAGGGGGTGCAGCAACAAACACCACTGCCAGTGCCTCTGCGAGCTCGAGGGCGCCTGCATCGCAAAACACACCAACTACAAGCGCGAGTGTCACGTCACCCTCCAGAACCGACCGAGACGAGGACCACCAAGCTGGATCGAGGGATGAGGATGACGGGAACGATAGCGACATCGAGGACGGATTGGCCACTTCTCTGGGTGTTCTGAAGGTTGACTCAGAAAAAGGCAAGGCAATGTACATTGGCGCCGAGTCTTGGCATAGCATCCTCTCAGGCATCACCGAGGTCAAACAATTCTTCAACACCCACAAAAAAGATCTCGAGAAGAGCTACGAAAAGGTGCTTCAGAGCAAGCCCCCGTCCGCACGGGAAGGCCTGACGTTCCTCGTTGGCGCTCCACCAGCCACCGAGGTGGAGCTTCGCGCAGAGCTTCCTTCAAAGTCGAGTGTACTAACGCTCTGCGCGCGTTACTTCAACTCTATGGATGGCGCTGTCAACATTATACACGCTCCAACGTTTCACAAGACACTCATGAATCACTGGGAGGACCCTTCCAAGACGCCCATCATGTGGTTAGGGATGCTGTACTCTGTTCTCTGCATGGCAATGTTGAGCTATTCCAAGGTCGGTGACGAGCCAACGGAGTGGAAGGGACGAACACTAGAGCTGGCTGCTGAATGTAAGTGCTTCTCAGCATCTCTCGGCATAGGTGCTTGATGCTAGAGCTAATACGAACACAAACACGACCCAGACCGATTACGGACGGTACAGTGTCTGATCACAGCCGACTACACGAAGCCATGCGACTATACCGTAGAGACCATGTGTCTCTATATGCTTGGCGAGTCCTTGTCGAGGTTCGACGCAGACCTGGGCTTGTGGTTGATCAGCTCTTTGACGACAAGGATTGCGATTCGCATGGGTTACCACCGGGACGGCAAATGGTTCCCTTCAATAACGGCATACCAAGCAGTAAGTATCCCTTTTTTGTTGATCAGAGGCGGTATATTTAAGGGAGCGGACGAGTTCTAACGAAACGGATTTTGTCTCATTCAATAGGAGATAAGACGAAGAGTGTGGGCTCTGGTGAGAATGGCCGACTACATGTTCTCGGCACAGGTCGCGTTGCCTAGTATGATAAACAAGGACGACTACGACACAGAGCTTCCCCACAACATATTCGATGAGTCGTTCGGGCCTGAGTCCGAAGTCCTGCCACCCTCACTGCCCTGGACGGAGCCTACGCCAATAGCGTACATGATTACAAAGGCAAAGCTCAGTCTACAAATAGGAAACATCCTTAAGGTAACAACCAGGGTAGTAGGGTCAGTGTCCTATGATGAGATTCTTCGGCTCGACGCACGACTGCGAGAGGTATTGGCAGAAATACCTCCACACCTCAAGATGCAGCCCCTGGAAGGATGCCACGATCCGATGACGCTCATCATTGCCCGCATCAACATCGACGTGCTCGTGCAAAAGACATTTTGTGTTCTGCACCGCAAATATCTTCCGCGATCTCGAGAGAACCCGCGCTACGCACATTCGCGACGAACGGCCATCGAGGCCGCGATGGATACACTACGGCACCTCGAGACGATAATTTCCGAATCTCAGGACGTTCGGTTACGGTCGCTCAGGCGGTACGTCACGTCGCTCGGGACCAAGGAATTCCTTCTACCGGCGATGCTCATCGGGCTTGACCTGCACTACGACAACCAGGCCGAAAGCTCGAGCCAGGGTCGGCGCGACTCGCACAGCCAGCATTTCTGGACGCCGCAGCAACGCTCGCAGATGATCAAAACCCTCGAGTTGACGCATGAGTTCTTCACAGGCCTCAAAGATTCCTCTATAGAGGCTCTCAAGGCGTCCAGTGTGATCCAAATTGTGCTGGAGAAGATCAAGAGCCACGCAACTCCTTCGTCCGGTAGCAGTGGTGGCCCCAATGTCGGTGGGCTGGCAGGGGAGACAGAGGGCGCGAGCAATTCGTTCGGTGCGGCTTCGGCGTCAAGCGAAATGCTACAGGATCACTCGGCAGCCATGACCTTGGGGATGCTTTCAGGGATGACACCAAACATGACATCTGAGCTGGACTCGATACAGAGTCCTGATGGCATGACGTACCCGCAGGGGCCGCATTTTGGGATGGAAAACTTTGGCAACTTCGCGCCCAGTGCGGGGGCGACGGCAGGAGGTGAAATGAACTTGGACGTGTTTTCTGGCTTCGACCCCAACAGCAACACTACTGGACCTCCCTTGCAGACGATTTTCAGTTCAACAAATGCAAACATTCTCCCTGCCAATTTTGACTGGGTAAGTGAAACCGGGACAGCATATACTGTGGACACCAGGCTTGGATTTACGTTGCTGTAAACTAACAGATCACTTTATCACACGCAGGATGCATTTGAGACATATACACAAACCGCAAGCTTTGCGCCGGACAACTTCTATGTTGGAGGTGACGCGGCTGGGACGGGAGGTTCCGGGTCGGCGGATGAGTCTGGGTTTTCTTTTGGTGGAAAACGCAGTGAAGGGTCATCCTTTTACTGATGTGGAACGGCTATGAAAAACAACGTTGTTTTACTGTATGAAACGGCGATTTTGGGGTTTTCTTGTATTTCCTTCTATAATACCCGGCTCCTCTACTCAACAAATGCAAGATATTCATGACATGAACAAAGTCCCGAATATGATATGTACGCGCGTGTGAGCAACTGGACAACCGGTGCAGGGTAGGAATGCTAATAATGATACATAGATAAAGATAGGTGGGGCCGAGATGGAAGCCCGACGACGGATGACGAACCAAGGCCAAATGTGAGCGGAGCTGCTTTGGTCATGGTCGTCTTCATCACCCATCATACTTTACTGTCTCTGCCCAACTGCAACTGAGAATTGAAAGACTCGTGCTTGTTTTTAATTTTTTTTTCTCTTCCTATCACGTTGACATGTATTCAACTCCGCCAGTCCCGCCGCCAAAGTCGGGTAGCCACGAGGCAAGCCGCATCGGCACCCCGTCGGCTGGCGCATCACAGTCGCCGCACCCGACGCCGGCGGACTCGAACCTGCCCGAGGCCGCGTCTAGTCTGCAGGTGGCCTGGCCCGAGGCGATAGCGGATCCGGGTGAGCAGTGGTTGCCGAAGATGGTGGAGGATATGTCGTGAGTTTCCTTTTCTGTTTTTTCTCGTTTGTTAATATGTACATACGTGTGTATATATATATCCCGTAAATCAAATCATGGCACTGACCTAAACATCCCCCCCCCCAAAAAAAAAACAGCAAGCAAGACCTAGCAGAGATCCTCTCAAGCCCAGCCCTCCTCTCGGCCCTGACCCATTCCCCCAGCCCATTGGCCGCGCACCCGTCCGTGACGGCGTCGCATGCGGCCCTCTCCTCGGCCCTGGCCGACAACGTCTCCCTCTCGCAGCACCTGTCGAGCACCGAGTCCCACCTGGCGCTGCTCCGCGCCGAGGCCCAGGCGAGGCTGCTGTCGGCGCGCGCCCTCGAGCGCCAGTGGCACGCCAAGCAGCGCGAGTGCGACGCCGCGCTGGCGCCCTTTGCGCCCGACGGCCTCTACCTGCGGCTGGCGCAGTCGGTGCAGGAGCAGGGGGCCGTCTGCGACGCGCTCGAGGAGAGCTTCCTCGAGGGGCGGGACGGCAGCGACGGCAGCGGCGGCGGCGGTGGGGACGGCGGTGGCGGCGTCGTCTCCGAGAGGGAGGCGCTCGACTGGGTTCGGCGGTACAGGGAGGCTAGAAAGCTGTTGTATCTCAGGCAGGAGAGGAAGGAGAGGTGGGATGAGGGGAGGGTCGGCGGGTGGAGGTGAAGGCCTGGCCACCGTGGTGTTGGCTTTTGTTGTGTCGTTGTTGCTGCTGCTGTTATTGTATCCGATTTAGGGAGCTACGAAGAGGGAAAACTACAGGACTCTTCTTTATAAGTATGCTCGTGTGAGATTTACGGTAGCGGGAGTGCATGCAAGAGACTATCAGTTGCGGGCGGAGGGCTAGGACGAGTGTGCTGCAATAGGTTGTGGTCACCTGCTATCCCCAAACGACTGCCCCGACATTCGTAAATTGGTATGCACATGGTTTTAGTCTTTGTCCATATTTTTAACAAACACTCCCGGCATATATGCCTTCCATTCACCTTGATACGCACCCACGCCTCGTCGCCGAGCTCGTGTCTACAACGCCCCTATCCCTGCTCGCAGACCAAAGCTCCCCCCAGCTGCTTTCAAACCCCTCATTAGAGCATGCTGAACGGGCTCCTCTTCATCTCGGGACTCCTCGGGCTCATTGGAAGGGCAAACAAGTCCTCCTCCGTGTCCACAGAGTCGCCCTTGGCTCCGGCGGCAGCGGTGGAGGCCCCAGGCATGCCGCCGCCGATGACTGCGTCCAGCGACGCGACCCCGGCAGCCCTATTCGGCGCCGGCCCGGGCGCGTGGCCCCGGAAAGCCAGGAAAGACGGAACCGCCACGTCCGCCGCGTGCGGCGATAGCGAGGATATCTGGGCTTGCCTCGAGGCTGTAGCGTTGGGGCGCACGATGTGGCAGGTGGTTAGCATGTCTCGTCCAATTACTAGAGAAAGGTAACTAGTTGATCTAGCAAAAAAAAAAACTCACCATGCGAAGCAGCGGCCAGCTCAGTGGGCGAGGTAGCAAGCTTCAGCCCTCTGAGCTTCTCGCCCAACTTCCCCCCAACCGGCGATCGCGGGCTCGTCGTCGGGCCGGGCGCCGCAGCGGCCTCGGGCCTGCTGGGCGCGTACGACTCTGGGAGGCCAAAGTGCTCGACGATCCACTGCCTCTCCTGCAGGACCATCTCGAGCCCGACGCTCTCGGCGTTGGACCTGGCCTCGCGCCGCATCTCGGCCTGCAGCTCGCCGAGCCGCTTCTTGGCCCATATGGTGTGGAGCACGCCACGCAGGCCGCCGCTACCCTCGTCACCAAGCAGGGCCGGGTGGAAGATGGCGGGGAGGGGTTTGGTCCGAAGCGGCTCCGAGGCCACGCCCGCGCCTGCCGCCGCCCTCGAGATGGTGACGAGAGGCGGTATGGGGGCGCCCGGCGGGAGGAGGAAGTAGACGCGGCGGGGCGCCGGCTTCTGGTCGTCCCCACCACCGCCCTCGGACGACAAGTCCTCCGACTCCCGGATCGGGAGCACCGTGGTCTTGCCCTCCCACGCGACCTCCCAGTCTTCGGTCGACCTGCTGTCCGGGGCCGAGGCGGCGTCCCACTCCACCATGAGGATCTTAGTGCCCTCGTTGCCCTTGCCAGCCTCGAACTCGAAGCGGGCTAGGGCAGTCGTGCCCGAGGAAGGGGACTCGACGACACTTAATGGCTCTGGGTCCGCATTTTCCGGCAGCATGTCCGTCTTGACCGACGGGTTGGGCCTGGATGTTGCCATGATGATGTAATGGCTCCCCTACGCCACGTGCTATGTACTGTATATAGTGAGGCGGGCTATTGGGCCGGTAAGCACACCTTGTAAGCCCGATGTCGGAATGGGCGGGTGAGCACCATCCAAAAGCAAAGGGCCGACTCTTGACGGGCGCTTCAAAGCTAACCCACCCGTGCGCGCGGAGGGGTATGGCTCGATCTCTAAGGCTGGGTGGGCACAGTTGGATAGATGTACTTTGCCGACCAGGGAATGGTTTTATTTGTGCAAAAGAAACCTTTGTCAAACTTGAATACACTGCCGAGATGGCTAGGCTGTTGAAGAATCGATGCTATGCTGTGGCCGTACCTGGTGCTCCGGGTGTAGAAGGATGTCCAAGGCAGGGGTGGAAATTATAAAAAGATAGCGGGTTGTTTGTCGAGCGGTCCGTTGGATAAAATCACCGAGGATGCAGAGAATGCATATAAAGCTCGGCCGAGTACCTGTTAACAGATTTCCTCGGCAATGAGACGCTGCACAGGTGGTGCGGTCGTCGGCACGAGCGATTTCGAGATGCGGCACAGGGAACCAACAGCGACTGGACACATACGGCTCAAACACCGAAAACGGCTGCAGAAGACTCGGTTCGTTGACGTAGGCCAGATATTATTAAAGACCCGGAGAACGGCAAAAGCAGGTAAACGGATAAAACTAATGAATAAAAGCAGATAAGGAGTAGTGACCCAGCAGAGCGGTCAGGACATACGACAGAGGGAGGGAGAGAGGGGTCATGTCACGTTGGGAGGCACACCCAAGGGAAAGGTTAGTTAATAATGCCGAGCCCCTGGGTGGCTCCAGGGTACATCTGCTTGAGAAAGCTGAAAAGGAAACGCGTCTTGGCTTTTTTTTTGTCCCAGCAGCAAAACGACGACCCGAGCGAAATCTTACCGGATAATGAGGGGCGAGGGACAGGAGGGCGGCGGGCCACGGGTCACGGGCGATCACCCGCAACGCTGTGTGATGCGTTTGCATCTATGTGCATTCCATTCCATTTCGTGGAGCCAGTGTTGGCGACAGATGCTTGCCTCTTTTTGCTCCAAGAGACCCAGGGCAGTCAGGCGAGCGAGAAAGCAAGCAAGCCCGTCAATCTTGCCTTGCAAGAGGTTGTTCACGGCTCTGCTGTCATGGTGCTTGGCCCTCCTCTCGCCCGTCGAACCCGCAAATGGCCGGGTCCCAAAGGGTCAAAGTGCTGGATTGGGGTGGTATCATCGTCCGGAATTAGCACGTGTGGGAAGCAGATTATGCCATAAATAGAACGCACCGACGGACCCCAAATCCGGGAGTGTGGTGTCTGTTCTGTGTCTGTGTCTGTGGCTGTGTTTGTGTCTGACAAAGTCGCAAAGGACCGTTATGTTATGTCTGTGTGCTGGACTGGAGTTGCTGTCCTCGACTGGACTGGATGAGCTGACTGACCATGTTGGGTTGTTGATGGTATATGATGCTGTCCATGGAGAGGTTGCGTTTTTTTTGACGGCCTAACCCGCTCTGCTGGCCTCGATTGTATTGAAGTTTTGTAATTTTTCAACAGACTGTTGTGGGAATTGCTCCCATTTCATTACAATGAATGAATGAATGAATGAATGAATGAATGAATGAATGAATGAATGAATGAATGAATGAATGAATGAATGAATGAATGAATGAATGAATGAATGAATGCATGCAGCATAACAACAGCAACAGCCTCTTGGGATCCGGGGCTGGCCTCGGGGGCTCCCTCCCAGTGGCGCGCGCCCCTCGCCAAGGAAACAGCGTTGGAGCTCTGCGTGAAGTGGGGGTTCGACGGGCAGCGACGACCACGGCGAAAAAAAAAAATCCCGGCGGATTGTAATCAATGGATTGATGCTTTGATGAAAGCAATTCAAGTCAGCCGCAAAAAAACACAGCTGGTTTGACTGTGTGCGCCTCTTTCAAATCGGGGGGCCTCGATAAAGAACCCCCTGCTGAATTGTGGAATGATGGAAAGGAAGGAAATGCAAGATTGAGGAAAGCACAGCAAGCACGAATTGTAGCAGTGCAGCACATGCGCAACAGCACCTTGTGTCGTCGCACTCCAGCACTTGGCAAAGTCCTTATCGCAGGTCTCTCACACATAATTACTGCCAGAGAAAAAAAAAGAGCGGTACAGACAGCAGAGAGACAGGGCGGCCCGCCTTGGTCTGTCGCCGGGCAAATGCGGATCCCGTTTACCCGTTGCGTCAGTGGTGATGTAGATGGCGAGCGGGCCGCTTATCTCATGGCAGACTCAGTCGATCGGCTCTCGGTCTAGGTCTAGATGCCATCCCCCTTTTGTCTGCCTTAGGTGTACCTTGGTAGTCGAGTCTACTTTTGAGTCCGCTTCCCCAAAGGTCAACCGGCCGAACTCTTCCCTTGTGCCAAGGACTTTCGGAAGACATGCCGACAGGATTTCAAGCGTCACTCAGAATTTCAACAGGGCCGACTGCGGGGTTCAGGTGCACGCGCGAGGGATCAGCAAATGCGGACTTCGGTCCGAAAGTACTGTAGTATATGTATGTACAAGAAAAAAAAAAACACCCCCGATCGCCTCAGCAGTCCTTTTGCGCCGGACTAGTAATCTGAAGGGCCGAGACGAATGATGTGTATGTATAGTCCGAGTCGACTAGCAAGAATCCAGAAGGCGATCGGATGGTTTCTAGCAGTTCCGAAGGAGCATTGATTAATATTTTGAAGACCAAGTACAGCAGCAGCATACGAAATGGGGACTTGTCTGGGGCAGCAAAGGACCGACTTTAAACGTCTAAATGGGAGCAAATGCATGCATTTGGATGTGGGTTAGTGGGGGCCTACAGTGAAAAGCGACGAAGTCAAAGTAACAAAAAAAAACCACAAACTTGATTGTAGTGGAGGCTCACTCAAAATGCAACCGACAATGTGCTCGTATACTCAGACAGTCGGTCCTCGCTTGCCATGATTTACGGCATCCACTAGGCTATCCCTTGCTATGCCACGTCCGGTTTTTACACTGCAGTACAGTACGAGAACACACGACACGACACGAGGGACCTGAGCAAAGCCAAACCCGTGGGCCACGCGGGGGAGCCGAGTGTCTCTCCCTTTGTCGACATTCTGGAACTTCAAGTCATTTAGAGACCAGCCAGCCCCCCAACCAAACACAAAGATTTAACTTGTCAATCAGGTCAGGTCAGGTCAGGCCCGAGACGGGGGCCCGGCGCTCAGCCGGCGGATGCTGAAAGCCTAGAGAGACGAGCAAACAAAAGACAGGCCGGAGAAGGGCCGTAGGGGGGTGTGTGTGCGGTCTGCCATTTGTTGTGTCTCGTCTGACTAGTTCTAGGTTATTTAGCCCAGGCCGCCGTACCGCCGCTCTCTTTTTTCTCGCTTAGCTAGGACCGGTGGCGGCCAGCCGCCCTCTGTGGTACTAGCTGCTCGCTTTGCAGCCTCCTGGGTTCCTGATAGTAGTTTTTTTTTATCACCCTCTCAGGATCCCTGAACAACTTCGAGATGCATTTTTTTTTATCTCCCTATCTCTCTCTCACAGTATTGTAAGGAGAGGATTATTGTCACAATGAGATCCAAGGCACGAAACCGCCTCACAGCCCAACTGGTTTGCCTTGACTTGGAGGAGGCCCAGGCTTGTTATGATGGCTTGAGATGTTTAGCTCTGTATCCTCGGGACCGAACGCCACCATCATCTTGGCCTGGATCAGATCTTAGCCGGGTGCAAAAGATGTATTTCCAGGTCGTGAGATAGAGAGCTGCTGTCTTTTGGGTATTTGCATTCCTTGGAAATCTTCATGATGGACTGCAGACTACAAACAAGTTCGGTTCTAGACCAGAGGGGGGGGGGGTGTACTGTACGTACTTTGGTCTCGGCGACTCTTGATGCTGGCCGAATATGCCGGGCTGGAGAATAGTATACCGGCCAGACCTACTACATATGCATGTACAGTTTCGAGTCTGAACTCTCTTCGGCAGCTGGCCAAGTGATGGGCGTCGATGATGAATCACGTTCCTGGCTCGACTGCCGGCGATTTGATGTGATGTGATGTATCCACTGCAGCATGGCGCAACCAACCTGATTTGATAGGGTACCCGATATCTATGTCATCCGGTAAGCATAGCACTTCGTTCCATCAGAGTTGCTGTCAGTTGCTGCATCGGTCCGACGAGGAATCCACTGCAAGGTGTGGTCGGTTTATTGTGACCGGGGCGTTCCGTGCTTCGTGTATGCGGTCGACAGACCTGGGGGGATGTTGTCCAGTGCCTTTTGGCGAGTGGCCGCGGATATAATATTCAGGACATCATCACACGTTGGATTTACACGCCGCTGCAACAGGTTTAAAGACCAACACCAGTCAAGACTACTTTTCGTCGTAGTCTAACAGTAGTCAGTCAGCCCGATGCAGCGCACGCGAACGCCGGCGACCAAGTACCCCTTCTCCGAGACAGCACCCCTCCCCCATGTCTGTGCCTTGCCTCTTTGTTTTCTTGTTGTTGCTTCTGGAAGCCGGAGTCA
>JARHUK010004095.1:370-19220 GCA_031001725.1 Pseudopyricularia javanii | reverse complement strand
CTCCTCCCCTCTCAGAACTGCTCCTGCCCCCCAAATCAATCGCTCTCGCGGCCTTGGGTTCTTGTCCCGCACCCGCATCGCATCGCAAAGAGGCACCGTTCCTTCCGGACCACGCAAGCCGGCCGACCAAACAAACCAATGCAAGCTCAAAGGCAATTACGACCAACCACCAGCGCAAATTTTGTCAATTCGTGCATCTCTCACTGCATGCATCCTTTTGTAACTCATCTTTGCTCCAACAAGTAATCAAGGCCATTGCGCCAAGCTGTGCACGCGATTTTTACCCTCTTACATGTCTGGTTGCTTTTTCGTGTTTTGTTGGTTCACCTAATTATCCACTCCTTCCCATCACCAGCCCAAGGGCCAGAAATTTTAACCAACACCGAGGTGTCTGGTTTTTTTTTCTTTCTCTTTTTCTTTCCTACCCTCGTCCATTAACGAGGACCTATAGGGATCCCTGTCATAATTTGCCACTGATTCCTGGACCTGGTCCTTGTCCTGGCCCTGCCCTGGACCCGTTGTCCGCTGGCCGCTGCGCTGCTACTCCTGCTGCTTTCGCACACGGGCCCTGCCCAGCCCCCCCAGGATAGACCTTAACTGCCTCCCGTCCTGCCCCAAGTCCCGACACGGACATTCCAGCTCGCCCTCCGGTCCTTTGCGCCCTCAACTCCAACAACGTCAGTCAAGGTCTGTCTATAACGGCCCGGCCTCCCCAAAGTGCGTGCGCGCGGAATCGCCTTGCTCTCGGACAGAGAGCCGTCACTTGTCTAGAGGCAATCACTGCCTGCAGTCAACCAGACAACCGACCGATCGAGAAAAGGCCCCCTCCAGAATGGTCTAGCAACAAACAACTCGACCCTTTGCGCGCGCCCTCTTTTTTGTGTTTTTTTACCCCCTTCTCCTACGGCATTTCAATCCTACGAGTTTCGACCATCTTTCTCACGTCTCTTGGAAAGATCGTGTCAATATTTCATTTTTTTCGAGCCACGAAACGAAAACAAAAAGCTGCAGTAGCTGTCAGCTCACGAGCGCGCCGACTTTTGCCCTACTTGTGGCCTCGTGGAATTTTTGGTCATCGGAGCTGCGCTTTCCTCATCCGACCGCGGGAAACCACACAAAGACCATTCAAACAAACATCTTGACCAAATCTGCAATCAGTTGCAAGAGAAGCTCTTTCCCTGGAAATCTGCTCCAAAATTTTGGTGGACAAAGAAGTGCTGCAAGTCAAGCCTGTCGTGGAAACACCGCAGGCCGTTGACAAGAACTCCCAAAAGGACTGCGCATCCACACCTATTCACCTAACCATCTTCGCCAGGCCTGGGCAACCCGCACAACAATGTCCTTCTCCAACTCTGGCGGAGGCACTCTCACTCTTCCATCGCCGACAAGCGTTCACCACGTTGACGTGTCGGCTGCCGTTCGGCATTTGAGGCGCTCGCTTTCCCGTTCGCCGTCCAAATTTTTGCTGCGCTCTGCCTCGGATTCATCTGACAGGTCAGCCAACTCTTCGTCGCCCAACTCGCCTTCCCAATCACCCTGTCCCACTCCTCAGCGACAACAACATCCGCAAAGCACAACACCCGCGACTTTCACATACGCAACACCAAGCGCCTTCCAGGCTCAAGCGAACCAATTGTCGCAAACACCAGCTGGCTCGCCGCTCCGCTCTGCCAAGTTCGCCCTCAGGAATCGACCAAAGGCCGCTTCGGCCAAGCCACCTACTCGGTCGCGCCTGCAGCCACGAAGCCCACTTAAAAGAGCCCTAAGCTCTAGCAACGACCTTGGCAACGCCCTTCCCCCACTACCTGCCCAGAGCCCGGAATCGCTTGCTGGACAGGAGAACTTCAACAATTTCGCACTTCAGTTTGGACAGGCTGCGCGATCGACCATGGCGAACCAGAAGGCAGGTTCGCGCCACAGCATGCACCTGGATCTCTCGGGTGCCTCGAAAGGCGGCGCCTCGCCAGGATCTCGTTTCCTCGATGTCAAGAGCGAGACCTACCCCAACAACACCGTCAGCCCGCTCAAGAGGCCTGACAACATGATGAGCGCCGACTCTATGGGAAGCCCTGTGGCGAAGCGTCGCAGTCTTCATGGCATCGTCAATCTGGGCCCCGACTTTAACACCATGGACCAGGCGCCGACTACAACACAACCTGGATCGAGCTTTGAGATTCATGATGATGTGAACAACCAGGAATACAAGCTGGCAAATTCGATGGCGTCGATCGCTCGCGACATCGCTCCTCCCCCATCGCCTACCCCGAATGCGAACGTACCAAAGCGTTCGTCTTCTCTCCGCAAATCCACGCTCTCACAGCGCCATGACCCCCGCTCATCCTGGGGCAAGCGTGCGGGTGAGAGGTGGTTGGGCCAGAACTCATCCGAGGCTGCCACGCCCATTCAGCGCAGCAAGCACACGCGTGGATCCTTGGACCAGTTCATGCAAGCCGAACCGCGCGAAAGCATCTTTTCCACGCGCTCCCCGCTACCCAATCCTTCGGCTCATGCGTTGGACCGCCCGCACCAGCCGCACCCACTCTCCCGGACGCTGACAACGGCCTCGATCGCCACTGCATCATCAAGCTCGAGCGTAGGAGACGAATCTCCAACGCATTTCCCTGCGCCACCTCCCAACAGGGCGCGAGGCAACAGCATCTTTGCGCGTTCGCTCCCGATGAATGCGCAGCCGATCGTGTCAACCCCGGCATACAAGTCCGCCAGGCCTTGCCAGGCAGCATTTGCATCGACCGGCCTGGTGTCAAAAATGAACCGCAACCCGGAACTAGGACCCATCGGCCGAGGAGGCAAGAAGTTGATCATGCCCGACACCCCGTGCAAGAACAACAAGAGGGACTTCTTCCAGACTAGCCAGAACTACCCGCACAACACGTACCCGCCCTCATCCGGTAGCGCTAGAAAGCAACGCAAGTCTGTCACGGATCAGACACCCTTCAGCCCTGCACCGCAACCCAGCTTCTCGGTTTTCGGAAACACTGAGCGGACAGGTGGCCTCTTCAAGAACCGCAGCCACAGGCGAAAGAGCAGTCTGCTGAGCTTCGACACCGAAGTCGACTCTCTTCTCGCTCTCGACTCCGACCTGCCCCCAACGCCTACGAAAGGCGCCCTGGGAGGTAGCAAGTCTATCTCTACTGGAACAATGTCTACAACCCCCTTCAACCTCTCTACAACCCCCTTCTCGACTCGCCGGATGACGTCGGCTGCTGCGCTCGGCGCCTCGCTTGCCCGTGTGAGGACTGACATGAATGGTGAGCCACCCACGACAGCCTTGCAGCTTCTGCTGTTTGATACTAATAGAAACCTTGATTCAGCGAGCCCTCTTGAGAACATGGGTCGCTCCGAGTCTCCCAAGACTCCCCAGGAGTCCATGATGCCTCCGGACGCCAGCCGTCTCTCCATCTCGAACCACCACGAGAACCGACATTTGGCCGTTGACCCGCCTGCAACTCCTACCACCAACTTTGGACGCACATCTGTGATTTCATTTGGCAGCCGCCGGGCAATCACCCCTGTCAACGGTCACACCGCCAGTGAGGTCGACACCAGCTTGGCAAGGAAATTCTCCAAGATCGAGTCGATTGGTGACGGCGAGTTTTCGCAGGTTTTCAAGGTGTCTGCTCAGCCCACGCCCTCCCTTTTTGCCGTTAGTCGGCTCATGGGCACTCCCCCGACACCAGTTGCCGACAAGGTCTTTGCCGTCAAGAAGCTCAAGACTCCTTTCGGCGGCATCAAGGATCGGGAGAACAAGCTCCGCGAGGCAATGGTCCTTCAGTCTTTGAAACACCGCGACAACATCCTGCAGTATACAGACCACTGGGATGACAACTCCTACCTCTACATTCAAACCGAATTCTGCGAGGAGGGCAGCCTGGACAAGTTCTTTACCGATGCTGGTTTCCCGGGCCGCATTGACGACTTCCGGATCTGGAAGATCCTCCTCGAAATCTCACAGGTACGTCTCTAGTTGAACAAGCAACAAGCCTTGGCTGGTACTAACCAAATATGCAGGGGCTCAACTCGATCCATGAGGCTGGCTTCATTCACCTGGACCTCAAGCCTGCCAACATCTTTATCACATTTGATGGCACCTTGAAGATCGGCGACTTTGGCATGGCTATGACCTGGCCTGCCACCAAGGGAGGAGACATTGAAGGCGACCGCCAGTACATGGCACGAGAGGCTATGCGCGGACAGGCTGACAAGCCTAGTGACATATTCGCCCTCGGCCTGATCGCTCTCGAGGCCGCTAGCAACTCGATCCTCCCCCACAACGGCCCTGTTTGGTCGGCGCTGAGGGACGGTGACATGTCCGACATCCCTACTTTGACTTCTGCCGAGATCCAAGAAACCAAGCGCGACCTCCGTGGAGTTCCGATTGCTCCTGACACGACGCCTTTTGAGGACGTCGTTGCAGGCCTCGACATGCAGGCGTCTCGTCGTGAAGAGTTCCCATTCGGTGTTTCCAGCCAGACATACAACCCGAGCAACTTGTTCGGCAGCTCGAAGCGAGCATCCGAGCCCGCCGCGCCGTCCTTCATGCTCAGCGCACAAGACCCCGGTTCCCTGGACAACTTTGTGCAGTGGCTTATCCAACCCGAGCCCGCCAACCGACCCAAGATTCGCGACGTGTTGCAGTTTGCGTCAATGCAATGGGTCTCTTCTACCCGCCGTGCCCCTGCCACGGTTTTCGAGGGCAACTGGGGTCCCACTGACAGGATTGCGGCTGAGCCTTCACCTGCCAATGCCGACGTCGAAATGACCGACGTCTAAATTATTACATGTCTCGAATAGACATGAACGCTTTTGCCTGTTCCAGGACATCTTTGTTTGAGATACTGGATACGGCAATGATCTGTCAGAAAGCTTGTTTGGAGTTTTCATCGAATTGTTTACGAGAATTTTGATGGATATGCTGGTCAGAGGATCGCGCCCAAACCCGGGCCACGGCGCCTGGTTTTGATCCAAGATGCTTTGCAAGAGAAAAAAAAAGGACAAAAAACACGACGGACACTTGTGTTCACCCATCATTTGCACCATGTTACGACGAATGTTACGACTATGGAGCTTTGCCCCTTTGGTTATCTGCGGAATAATCGCGACGAATGTCGCCCGCACGCACACACCGCATAACTCATACATACAATCCGCAGAGCCGGGGGCTTCTCCACATATTACGCCTGAGATTGGCGGTGCTATACTAATACCTGCTTGGTGCGTGGAGGAGATGACGAACGCCGTCTTACCAGGCGGGTTCACATGGTTCTCCGTTTTGCATAGAGCAAACGAAAATAGATAGAGGTCGAAGAGCGCTAGAACTTGGCGAGATGGCCGGGGTATGGGATACCCGGCTCAGTCTCTATAACGGCGTTGGAGTCTGGTGGTCATTTGATATTCCCCCGTTGTTTTCATTTATACCTGGAAGGGACCACATTGGGATTATTTGGGAGGAGTATCGTGTAACAAATTCTGGGCAGGAATGGATCGGGAAGCTTTCTGCACCCTTAACACCTTGATGATTTGGTGGAAGCAGTTGTTTCGCTCATGATTGCTTTTTCGTGTCTTGATATGGAATCTTCAGTTGCTTTCTCCTCATTTTTCATTTTCGACTTTCTGCCTGACATGTTTTTTTCCTCATGTTTCTTTTTGGGCCGGCTGTGGACAGGGATTTTCACTGCACTTCTTATTGGAGACAGTCGTCATATCATTCATATTGGTGGCCTATTATGACTTGTATGATGGGATGATCGATGAGTTACGGCTACAATATCTACCAATACGACGAGCAAAATCTATTCCACAAAGTGACTACGAGCAAGGGAACAGCAACAGTTTCGTGAAACGCAAGTAGCGTTGGGATTGTCGAGCACCAAGAACCTTTCCTTGCGACGAGCAATGAGCCGGGAAGAAGGGTATTTGTGAGATTGATAGCTAGACTAGGTAGATATCAGCTTATCCAGCGGGGATGCGGAACTCCCTGAACAACATAACAAAGGCTGCTGACGGCGCCAGTAAGGAACAGCATCAAAGCAAACGTGCGTGAAAGACCGGATCCTTCAGGGTCGTCGACGCCGACAAACCGGCGCTCCCGTCCAAATACCAGAGCACCCAGTGAGAGCCGAACAGCCAGTCACCCGCCCGGGTAGCGAGTAGACCCTCACTCCCCAGCCCGCTCGCCCCTGATGGAGCCAGTG
The DNA here is from genome assembly GCA_031001725.1 of Pseudopyricularia javanii. Taxonomy (NCBI): domain Eukaryota; kingdom Fungi; phylum Ascomycota; class Sordariomycetes; order Magnaporthales; family Pyriculariaceae; genus Pseudopyricularia; species Pseudopyricularia javanii. The sequence continues at coordinate 13,008 of JARHUK010004095.1, read as the reverse complement.
GCGGAGCCGGCAGCAACAGCCCTGCCGCTGCCGCCGGGCTTGTGCCTGGCCCTAAGCATGGGCTGGTAGACGTCGTTGAAGTTCATGGCTAGGCCGAGAAAGCGCGTCTCGTGCTCCGACGTGTAGGCAAGGTCGCCCAGAAGCCTCTGGACGCGCTTGCGGAAGTCGGTGCCCAGAGCGCGCAGCCGCTCCTGGAGCGCGGGGAACTCGGAGGCTGCGGACGAGGCGAAGCCTAGAGGGTTGCCGCCGCCGGTCCCGCCCATCTCGGCGTCTTGGCTGGCGGTTGCAGCGGTGATGGCTTCGTTCTGGCGGGACGTAAAGTCCGACACGGCCCACGAGTACAGCCCGTCGACGCTGTCGCGGTACGAGAGTATGCTGCGCAGGATGTCGGCAATCTGGTTCATGGGCACTGAGCGCTCCTCGTCCTGAGCGCCGGCGTCGGCTGGCCCGCCGCCGCCCGCAGCCGATGTCTTGCGCTTGGCGCCGAGGAGGCCCTTTTGCGTGATGGTGTCGAGGTAGGTGGTGTGGGCGCCGATCAGATCGTCGAGCGTGGCGTCCTCCTTGCCGAGGGCCTTCTGCAGCTGGCCCCACGAGGCCTCGATGACCTCGAACAGGATGTAGTACTGCAGCTGGCCGGTCCAGTGGACCATCTCGGCCAGGGTGCCGCGCGTGGTGCGCCACGCCTGCGCGACGGCCGGGTCCCTGGTCTGAAGGACGCCGCGGGAGCCTGTGGTGCTCTTGCGCCAGACCGAGTGAAGCGCGAACTCGACGCGCTTGACGCGCCAGAGGAAGTTGAACATCTTGAGGTACTGCCTGCCGTGCCACTCGGTCAGGATGCAGTCGACGGGCGCGTCGATCTTGTACTCGAGCGTGAAGAGGTCCCAGCCGATGTCGCCCTGCGACAGCTGCAGCATGCGGGCGTCGAGCCGCCGCAGGACCTCGGGGCTCGCGTACTGCGCGTTGGAACCCCTAATGGCCTCCTCCAGCTTGGCCGTCAGGGTGTGGCGGTACTGGGCGCCCGCAGGCCGATCGAGGTTCGGGGCGAGCGACTCCATCAGTAGGGCGATGAAGTCGCCCTGGCCCAGGAGGATGTAGTCCTTCATGGCCTGGAGGTGCTGGAAGAGGTGGAACTTGGTCGTCATGAGGTGCATCAGCCGCTTCATCGTCGCCTTGTAGGCCTCGTCGATCCAGGCCTCCAGCGTGGCCGTGTCGCCGTACCTCAGCTCCTTGGAGGCCGCCTTGCTGTACTCTTCGACCCACTGCGAGTCGCCGCAGCTGTGGCGAATGAAGTTGAGCGACTTGCCAATGAGGAAGACCTTTTGCGCAAAGTCGGCGCTGATGATGTCCGGGATCATGGACTCGTCCACCTCGTACTTGTCGTTCCAAACCGAGCTGAGACCTTTAAGCTTGGCCTCCTTGTGCTTCTCGGCCATGGGGTCCTGCTCCCGGATGAAGAACTCGAGGTACGGATCCGAGAGCTCGCCGTCGTATATCCAATGTCGCAGCATGTCATAGAAGGGGCGGGTCACCTGCGTGAGTAGCCGCTCCGCGAAAGCCCCGACCGTCGGGTCGCCGTGCGATGTCAGAAAGCCGTGGATAAGCGATATAAGACGACCGCCGTGGTATTTGCGCGACTCCTCCGCTATCAGCGACAGCAGCCGCAAGCCCATGGTGGCCTCCCGCGTCCAGACAACCAGCCGCTTCAGCGTGACGCCGGCCTTGCCGATGCCTCGCCGAGGGGCCGAGTCGTCCAGCGCGGCCAGGGTGCGCCGTATCTGAGCCTCGAGCGTCGCCACCAGGCTTAGATACGACCTCAGCTCACCCGTCATCGCCGCTCGTAGACTCTGACCTAACAGCCCATCAGCGGGCGACTTGACGAAGGAGTCCAGTCCGCGGTACAGGAGTGAAGGCTCGGCTAATTGGTGCAATAAGGCAACTATAGGTGAAGGTAGCGTGGGGGGCAGTTTTAAGCTCGGTTTTGAGGAGAAGGGGAGTGTCGTCGAAGATAGCCCTTGTAGTGTGAAGGGCAGATCCCGCAAAAGAACAGGTTCTGACGGGTTCAGCTCAAGTGAGTTTTCTGCTAGTAGGGTAGACTTCAACGATACATCTCTCGAGGGCGTTGGGTCTACATCCATATCATCTGGAGCGGCGGCAGCGGCGGCGGCCCTGGACTCTTCGGCAGGGCCGCGCCTAGCCTTCTCCGGCGGGAACTTCTTCAGTCCCGCGGGCTGGAACGCCTCGTTAAACTCCTCCGAACCTCGAGATAGGGAACCAGACGCAAGCTCGGGCGCCTCTTCCCTTTCTGGTGATCTATGCGGCGCATCTCTCTCCCTTGGTGGAGGCGCCGGCCTCCGTTGAAGGGCGCTGAGTGGAAGGGGCTCGCTCGGGTCTGGCGAGTCGGACAGCTGATAGAGGAGGTGCAGTATAGCCCATTTCTTGTCGAGCACGGGAAGTGACAGTAGGCGGGTGTATAGATTCGCGAAACGCAGGGCCTGCGTTGGATTCGTCTGGATCAGCTTACGCTTGATCAGGTCCGAGGCATGGTTGACATCGGACGAGATGGAAGGGGAGGTCGGGCTGCCGATGGAGGGAGGCGGTCTGTCTGTTAGCGAGCTAGCAAACAACTGGGATGGGGAGAGGATATTGCAGCCAGGATTTCATACTCATTGAGGACGTTCTTGACGAGCTCGAAACAGTGCGCGTGGCGCTCCTGTGTGCGTTCGCTGCTGTTCGGGTCGGCGGGGACAAGGTGGGCTATAAGGCCCTCGACAGCGTTGACGATGCGTTGTTGCGACATGGTCGTCGCATGGCTGCCCCTCTCCGGGGCTCAATGACTGGCAGCGGTAGTAGAAGCAGGTGGGATTTAAGTTTGGTTCCTCAAGAGGACGACAGGAGTTCTGTGATAGTTTTCCGGTGGAACGATTGCCTCTCTTTTTACGATAACTGATGCGATCACAGTTCGAAGATATGATATGATGACCGTTTGGCGGGGAAAGCAAACGACGCGACGCGCTCAATGGACAAACCAGGGTTCGGGTTGAGAGCCTAGTAGGAGGTAAAAGGTACCCGGATAGACTGTCCATTGTGCATTGAAACGAAAAGTACCATGCACAATAGGAATAAAGTGGGCCCATAATGCGATACCCCGGGGGGCCCGTCACTCCACACGGGCCTCAGCAGCAGCACCGACAGGACGTCTTGCTCCTCGGATCCAAAATCAGTCAATTGAGTGACATCAAGCCAGCAGTTTGCCGTGCCAAATGCTCGCAGCGAACTGCGCCATCGCATTTGACGGCCACAACAAGCAGAATCTATCATTCCGACATCGAAACCGTGATCGCATACTTATCAGCTACCTTCCGATGCCATAAAAGTACCAATTTCGCCGTTGCGCCGGGCCACGAATCGTCGAGCGACGCTGTCGGCTGCAGCCGCGTCTCTCCTGAACATCATCCCGATTCGACGATACCATGAACCCCGCCGAGCTCAGCCGGCCTGCAATCGGCCTCACCACTCCGATCCTATCTCACAAATCCATCACAGTTGGTGCTTCGTCACTGCAAAAGACACCGAAAGTCAGCAATGCTGTTCCCGCACGGATAGACCTCGAGCCCGTTTACTCGGCGCTCAAGGCCGCTATTGGAAATGAGCTATGGCCAGTATATAAGGAGACAACTTCACAGTTTCTAGTTGGTATGTCTACACCGCCCTGTCCCTTTTCTTACCTCGACAAACGCAGAAATCTTGCAAATGCTGAACAACTTCCCCCGCATACCACAGGCCGACTTACACAGGCCGAATTCTCCGAGCGCATTGATCCCATTCTTCTCTCTGCCAATGGCGAAAAGGAGCACCTTCACAACCAGCTCGTCGCCGCGATATATGGAAATGTCACGCGTGACCTACCCGACCAAGGACTTGCCCCATGGGTTAGCGCCAACGACAAACCTACCGCCCCGGCCGGCAACAAGCCCGTCACTGGCGATGCCACGGAGCGGAGGGTCAAGGGCGAGGTCATGCAGCTGCCCGCTAGGGATCGTCGCCGCATCAAAGACCTTGCCACAAATGAGGTTAGTAGTCCTGGATGGCCCGTGATGATACATGACCACACTAACACGTGAACCCCGCCACAGATCGTTGACCCCCACGAAGCCCTTGCCGGCGTTTTCTCCGAACATCACAGGACAAAGCCTCTTAGGCCACAAGAGGCACCTCAAATCGCGCCTGGTGGCCTGAACCGCATGAGTATGTGCATCAACCACGTCGAACTGCAGAAAGTATGTCGTCTCCTTGCTGACCACCATCAACCACTCTACCAGACTGGGACCTTGAGATCCGCAAGCGTTATGCGCAGCCGCTAGCAGTCGAATCGGGCGAGTTCCCAGACACGAGCAATGTCGAGGCACGTATGCTGCCATTCTGCTACGAAGCTGGGCTGGTGTCTGGACATGCGCCAGAGGCAGCGGGATTTGTCTCGATAGCCGCCGAAGTATTCATCAAAGAAGTCTTATCTGCGGTTCTATGCCGAACAAGGAGCAATGGACCAGGGGAGTTGAGTGGTGGTGCTCCCGGAAGCCAGGCAGAAGGAACGGCGTGGATACAAACCCACAAGTACCGAAAACAACTGGCAAGGGAAGAGGATTCGGCGCGGCGCGGGGAGATTTCCCGAGATAAGAGCGGGTTACTACCCGTCGAGGCTCGTTCTGCCAGTGAACAAGGGCCAATTGGAATGGCCGATCTCCAACTCGCGCTCGACACGGGCGAGTGTGGCTTGGCAAACTTCCCGCTGATCGGCCAAACGATCAACTATAGCTACCGCGAAGGGGAGCTGGAGGCTTGGGAGGACTACACATGGATTGGTGGGCAGCCGCCAAAGGACACAGACGGCGACACGCGAATGGGCGATGCTCCAATCAAGGCTAAGGGCGTAAAGGGAGCCGACCTGTTGAACGGAGTGCCACATGGAGACGCCATGGACATTGACAACTCGGACGACGATATTTGGTGGGAGGGTGCCGATTTGGACGAGGACGGGGCCTTTGACAATGTTCTCGACTCCTGTTTGACCGCTTGAACCACTGTCTGCTGGACAGCCAGAGGTGTCGCGGCCTAGAGGGCTGCATAATTCACAACAAGCGACAAGTTGAGGGACGACGCGGCAAGACACCTCACATTCCCCGGGCCACCGTGACCCAGCAGCGGCCAGCTTCGTTTCATTATCTGGAGTTTTTCCAGGGATGCGCATCTTGGATCAGACCAACCATTTACTTATCATCTTGCATTGCTATACGGCGTTTTGGAGCAAGAGAGGGACGCTGGGCAGGACGGGTCTGTTCTGCTTACTGCTTATATTTGGGCCCGTTCGGCTTCTTCAACGACTTGCGGCCTAGTCACTATATCATTTTTTTTGTTTCTCTATTCTCTTTTTGTACAAAGCGAAGACACACGATCCAATAGTTGAGGAGTGTCGGGGCGTGTATTGAGATGGGCAAAGTTGCTCAGTGCGGGGGGGAAGAAAGGCAAGAGGTTGTCGGACGACGTGACGATGAGGATTTGGGTGCGCTGGTCAGTTGGACAAAATGGTGCAGGTGTTGGGAGCAGGACTATGTAATTATAAATGACGATACCCAGGGCCAGGGACCAAAGATTCACCAGAAAGCCATGCACGCACCGAATTGAAAACCAGTGGTTGTCATTGCCATGTCTCGTACCGAATCAAGGTACTTTAGGCATCTTTGCTGCCTACCTTGCAGAACGACCGTATTTCACGCTGATGTCACAAGCGCGTGTCCAAATTTAAGTGGATCTACGCGTGTCAATTCTCGCGACGCGCGCCGTCAGGGCTCTTAAAGAGGCTCCCCACACCAACCATTCACCTAGCAACCCCGTTCAGCCCAGGACCCTCGCCTCATAACATTCTCAGAAACAGCTGCATACTTCTCCGGCATTCACAGCATGATAGCATCTCGGGCACTCTTTTATTACTACCAATTATAATATCCGCCCATTCCCGCAATGTCCTCTCACACTTCGCCCTCGCCGACGTCATCTCCAAGTGCGTCAAAACCCTTGACAACGCTGCTTTCACCCAGGTCAAATCTGCGGAGGTTACTAGCAGGTATCGACAGCTCGGACGAGGAAGACAGCACACCTGCAGTTGCGACTGGCCTGCCCAAGGGGTCGCGTAACGCCACACCAAAACCTAGTAATGACGATGAACAAGAAAGCGAAGACGATGACGGCGACGACGACGACGCCATACTAAAGCCCCGAGGCCGGCTCGCAGCACGGATGCAAGCCGAGTCTGCCAGGCAAGCTCCATTGGAGACGGGGCCTACAGAAGGAGCAAGAGACCGCATTCGAACGCTTCTAGGCTTGAGCACTAGAGAGGACGAAACGCCAACCGCTGGTGCTGCCAAAGCCGCGCCTATAGTCCCATCCACAGAGGCTGAAGATGATGAAGACGAAGACGACGATGACATCAGGACACGACATGCCAGACGCCCCAAGGCATCTCGAACGCCACCCCGAATGGCAACACCCTCAAGAGACTCATCGCCCGATCTCTTTGTCACACCCTCCAAAGAACCAACCCTCCCAACGTACACGTCAGACCGTGGTGCAGGCCTACCCGAGGATACCACTCAGAGCAAGGGCCCGAAGAATCGCCTCCTGGAGCTGCAACAAAAACGCATCGCTCGAGAGGCTGCAGAGCAGGAGAAGAAGAACAGACACCGTGTACAGGATGACGATGCCGGCGGCGAGGTGAGCGGCGAGGAGTCGGAAAACATCACCGACGACGATGGCGGCCGGAAGCTCACCCAGGAGGTCGCAACGCGCCCGTCCGCCCGCAAGGCGAGCAAGAAGGCTCTCGAGGAGATGCACCGCGAGACACAACGTCTGAGTCGAAACCTACAGCTTGCCCACGAGGCCAAGACCAAGAAGAAGGTCACCAAGGCTTCCTTGTTCGAACGCTTCAACTTCAAGCCTGCAAGTGGTGCCTCCAAAGCAGCCTCACCCCCGCCAGAGGAGGCTGCTGCGGTGCCAGCTGCAAGTTCTAGCAGACCCCAGACTCCAGCTTCAGTTCACAATACCGACGTGGAAAAGAGCGAATCTCCAACACCGCCAAGCTCACCACCAGTTGCTGACAAGGTGGACGAGGCGTCAGAGCCGCCTAAAGCCGCGGAGACGACGTCAGTTGATGTCGAGATGAAAGACAGTGTTGACAAAAATTCAACAGAAATGGGTACCTTGATTACATCTGCGGCCAATGATCAAAGCGCAGGTAAGCTCGACAAAGGAAAGGGCAAAGTCACTACCGAGGAAACTGCCGCGGTAGATTCCAAAGTCAAAGTGAAGCGCCAATTCAGGGTCACACTGGCAAACACGGTTTCGACCGACCCAGAGGACGAACTCATGATAGTGGAGCCCAAAAAGAGCAAGCTTGACGCCATTTTCGAAAGCGTGCCCGCTCGGCGCAACCAGACCGACGGAGCTATGCAAGCCCTTAGGGTTCTAGCACAACTCGGCGGTTCCCCGGGCAAGGAGCAGTCCAGGAGACGGGGCAAATTCGGTAAATCTAAGGAGCCCACCATGACTGCAGCACAGCTGCAGCTCACCTTACACCAGCGGGCGCGCGAGCAAGCTCGCGTTGAACGTGAGCGGCGCTTCGATGCGCTCCGAGCCAAGGGCGTCCACATCCAGACGGAGGAGGAGCGCGAGAAAGAAAGGCAGGAAGTGGAGGATATCGTGGCCGCTGCCAGGAGAGAGGCAGAGGAAATCATGCAGCGTGAAAAGGAGGAGGTCAAGGCGGAAAGGAAAAAGGCCGGCGTTGTTGACCCGTTATCCTGGGACGACAGCGATGAGGAGGCTGACTATGTCGAGGAGCCTGAGGAACCTGCCGAGGTTGAACTTTCCGGCTCCGAGGAAGAGGACGTCGATTCTGCCGACGAAGACGAGCCTGTTTCGGAAGCGGAAGACCTTGTGGATGACCAGGCTGAGTCTGATGTTGACGCGTTAGCGGAGGAGCAGGAGGCCGATGTGGCCCCGCGCAAGCCCCGCCGCGTCAAGAAGAAGACGGTTGTCGTCTCTGACGACGAGGACGAAGACGATCTGCCTGCACAGAACTCAGCGAGCCCGGCCCCCAAGCCCCTGGCTGTTGAGGCTACCCCCAAGGCCAAGTCGGCCGCATTCCGATCTCCTTCCACAAAGGCAAACGACTCGCCATTTGCCCCTCAGTCGGTCCTGCGTTCGGCAACCAAGACGTTCATCCCCGGTCTTCCGGTCAAGGCTGGCGAAGCTGCCGGGCTAGGACTCACCCAGATCTTTGCCGGCACCATGGACGACAGCCAGGTCGACCCCTTCGCGCCTACTGGCTTGACCGAGCCACGGCCCACATTTGACGCCATGGCGCAATCAACGTTCCCGAAGGCTTCGATTGCCGAAATGCCCGGGGGCTCTATTATGAGCACCCAGTCCAATCCCGAGCAGGCTAAAGAAGATCAAGGCGCAGGTGTGGACTTTGAGCTGGAAACACAATCTCAGATGCACTGCATTGGTAGCCTGATGCGAGATGACATCTTCACTCAGGCATCTCAGTTCCCAGAGGCCACCCAAGATGGTGGCTTTCAGGACCGTACACCCTTAAAGGAGAGGTTCATCGACCTACCGCAGTCGACGGTGGCTACCTTGCCCGCCAACACCCAGTCACGAGAGCCATCGGCGATTCCTGAGTCGCCCGTGGCGCATAGGGGCAAGTTGCGCCGCAAGCTCGTGGTCACCGACCCGAGAGAAGTGGATGCTGTGCAACCCGTCGACGATGACGATGAGCACATGGCAGACAGTGAAAACGAGCTCGTCCCTGGGACTGAGGAAGAGGCGAATGCTTTCAGCGTGCTCAGCAAGGCGGCCATCCGCAAGGAGAAGCAGGAGGCGTACGACCGCAAGAAGAGCAAGGCCAAAGACATGTTCCAGGAGCAGGCCGAGGAGTCCGAGGACGAGTACGCGGGCCTAGGTGGCGCGGATGGCGAAGACAGCGATGACGATGGCGAGGATGTCAAGGACATGATCGACGATACCACCAAGGCCAGCGAGAAGGAGAAGGCCAAGATCGCTGCCATCTATGCGTAAGTGTCCTCACTCCACTGGGCGAGTTGCGCCTCTTGGAAAAAAGTTTGCTAACCCGTACGACTCGGACAGTGATCGTGAGCGTGCAGACGACGAGAAGAGGGTGGAGAGGCTCTTCAAGGATATCACCTCGGGAATGCTCCGACGAAAGCGCGGCGCTGACTATGGCGATCTCTCTGACGAGGACGACAATGGCGAGGCTCGCCGCCGCATGAAGCGGCGCCAGTTCGCCAAGATGCAAAAGGCGCTGTTTGCCGATGAGCGCGTGTCCAAGGTGGCGGAGAACCCGCGAACGTCGGCCTTTATGAAGACGATTGAGGACCGCAGTGACGATGAGGACATGCTCGATATTCTGGTTCCGTCCGAGTCGCAGCAAGACGTTGCCATCCCCGATAGTCAGGTATCGACGGCTGAGGAAAGGGCCGCACCCGCTGTCACTGGCAGCTTCCCTGGACCACAGCGTCGCAGGAAGGATCTACAGAAGCCTGCCAGCCTGGGCGAGGTCCGCGAGTCACTATCGGACCTCCTCGAGGATCACATGTCGATGGGCTCGGTCGTCCCAGCTACGGAACTGGATTCGGACAGCGACGATGCGGACGCTGAGGCATCCGAGATGTCTGGTACCTCTAGCGAAGGCCGCGATAAGGAAAACAGCAACCCTCGCCGCAGGGCCGCAGAGGTCGCGGTGGTGGACCGCATCAGCCTCAAGCGGTCGGGCTCAACAGCCTCCTCAAGCAACGCCAGCGAGAGCGGCAGCGGAGTCCGCGGCGGGCGCACCGCATTCGCGGCGGGCTCGGGCTCGGGCTCGTTCAAGGTCCCGGCGCTGCTGCGGCGGGCGACGACCAACTCCTCGATGGCGGCCAGCGGCAACGGCGTGACTTCCAGCACCGGGGGCAATATCTCAAGCTCGACGACGGGCGGCGGCGGTGGCGGGTCAGGGGCCGCGGGCGAGGATTCGTCCAAGGTCAAGAAGAACGCCAGCAAGCGGTCAGGTATCAACTACTTTGCGCGCGAGAACGAACGCCTCGCGGCGCTGGCGGAGAGGGAGAGGAGGAGGGAGCAGAAGAAGTTCAAGGGGGCCGAGGACAGGAGCAAGGTCGTCGGCGGGCTTTTCGGGGCTGGCAAGTTTGAGTAGGGGTTGTTTTTTTTTTGTTTTTTCTTTGTTGAGGCGATATAATGTGTTCACAGTCACGACACTGGGATTTATTTGGGATTGGTACGACGAGTTGTGGTGTTTTGGGCAGGCCGTTTGTTTGGTAAGAGTTGTATGGATTGGAGTAAGGGATTAATTGATCTTGGACCAAGGTCAGGGTTTGGGTTTGGGTTTGGGTTTGGGTTTGGGTTTGGGTACGAATGATTTTACTAGCAGTAGGCGTTTGGTACGCGTAGTTTTCGATACTGTGCGTCTGAGATGGTTGCAACTAATTCCAACTGAACTCTAGATCTCATCTCGTACGTTTCGATGTTAACAGATTGGTTTGTGCAAGATCGTTTGGATTATGGGGATGAAAAAAAAGAAAGAAGAGTACAAGTACAGACCCGAGTTCCTATCTCGCTGTAGCGGGGGGCGAACCGCCGATAACGAAGCCGAGTCGCTGTTTCAACTGACACGGGTAAGAGTCACCGCCGATCGAGACTGACTTTTCCTCTACTATTCTTCCTTTTTCTCCTCTTCTCCTTCCAAGCTGTATGCCAGCAAGAAAAAAAGCAGTCTGATGCTGGCTCTAAAAACCTTGCACTCGGCACTGGGTGTACAAGGTTGACAATAAAAGAAAAGAAAATTTTCTATTGTCAGCCATGGCGGGACTGACGGCGACGCGGGGACTCCTTCTCTCGCTGCTCGTCCTCGCACTGGCCATCCTTTACCGACAGCAGCAAACGGCAGTGACAACCACAACTGATGACGAGGAGGCAAGGACATACTGCTACGAGCAAGGGATCAGGACAGGCCTGCAACACCCGGCGCGGGCGGCATGCTTCTCAGTCCGCGGCGGGCGCGTCACGGGCCTCCTGGACCATGTTCCCGACGGCGCCGAGGTGCGGCCAGGCCACGCGATGCCTGGCCTCTGGGACGGGCACGGCCACCTGCTGCAGTACGGCGAGTTCTTACACTCGGTCGACCTGTTTGGCGCGTCATCGTTTGACGAGGTCAACCGCAGGATCTTGGCCTACGTCGACGCCAACCCGGGCGTCGGGGGTAGGAAGTCGTGGATCAGGGGCGTCGGGTGGGATCAGATGGCGCTCGGGGGCATGCCCAGCGCTGTAAGTACCGGCTTCTGCCCTCTAGCGTCATTGCATTTTATTTGCCCCTTTCGGCTTCTTGCCGGGCGGTGCGGCTAACGCCGATCGATCTTGCATGCAGGACATGCTAGACCGCGAGGAGCGGCTCAGGGGCCTCTACATAATGGTGGACCGCGTCGACGTCCACTGCACGTGGGTGTCGCGATCGGTGCTAGACCTCCTACCGGCCGACACGCCCCACGACGTCCCCGGCGGCGAGATCGTCCGCGACCCGGGACCGGGCGTCTTTTGCGACAACGCGATGGACCTGGTGATGGCGCCGTGGCCGCGGCCCGACCGCCCCAAGCGGGAGGGGTTTGTGCGCTCGGCCATGCGGTCGCTGCACTCGTTCGGGCTGGTGGGCATGCACGACGCCGGCGCGACGCCCGCGGACCTGGCCATGCTGCGCGACATGGCGGCCGCGGGGCCGGGTGCCGGGTTCACCATGCGTGTCTACTCGATGCTGGAGTGCGAGGAGCGCAACACGGTATGCCTGGACGAGGCGGCCGGGGTCAGGCACGAGGGCGGTGACATGCACACGGTCCGCAGCGTCAAGCTGTTCGCCGATGGGGCGCTGGGGAGCTGGGGCTCGGCCATGCTGGAGCCGTACAGCGACCGGGCCGCGGAGGGGGCGCGGGGCGCGCTGCTGGTGAACGCGTCGACGCTGACGCGGGTGGCGCGCGAGTGGGCGGCCGCCGGGTGGCAGGTCAACATCCACGCCATCGGGGACCTGGCCAACCGCGTGGCCGTCGACGCGATGGAGGCGGTGCTGCGCGACAGCTACGCCGCCAGGCGAGAGGAGCAGGACGGCGGGCCCGACGGCGCCACGACGGACGACGCGCTCCGGCGGCTGCAGGAGGACGTCCACCGCATGCGCATCGAGCACGCGCAGATCGTGCACCCGGCGGACCAGCGCCGCATGGCGTCGCTGGGGATAATCCCGTCGGTGCAGCCCACGCACGCGACGTCGGACATGAGCTACGCGGAGCTGCGGCTGGGGCCGGACCGGACCCGGACCGAGGCGTACCGGATGCGGACCTTTTTGCCGCTGGCGCCCGTCCTAGGCAGCGACTTCCCCGTCGAGCCGCCGGATCCGTTCCAGGGCCTGTACGCGGCCGTGGCGCGCCGGAACCCGCACACGGGCAAGGGCGCGGACGGCGTGACGCGCGACCCGTGGCACGCCGAGGAGGCCCTGACGCTGGAGCAAGCCCTGGCCGGGTTCACCACCGGGC
>JARHUK010004067.1:21044-54446 GCA_031001725.1 Pseudopyricularia javanii | reverse complement strand
ACCCGCACCAAGCAAATCAATGAGCGGCTGTACGTAATAGGGAGTAAACGAGGTGTTGGCTGGCACGAGATGCAGGCCCGAGTGGGGCTGCTTGGAGACGTCGGAGCCCAAAAAGCTGGGGAATTCAACCCACATTCGCCAATTCCCTTTTGTCCACCGTGCCTGCCTGCCTGGGCACAACATTGAAAACTGGGCTGGCTGTCTGATTTCCGAAATCTGCAAAGCAGGTGGGGGACGGGGATCCAGTTCGTTCCCGCTCTGTTTTTAGTGGTGAAATCCAAGTCTCTGCTACCAAAGAAGGAAAGCACGCAGAAATGGTCGCACGATCAGACGGGATTACTAGACATTACGAAAAAAAAATCCCGCTGAGCCCCCCAAACGTGAATCACCACCAGTAAACATCCAAACTTGCCCGCCCAAAAAGGAACAACAGACAGTCACTCCGAGTTGCATTCCCCCCTCCTATACTATACTTCTTAGTCGCCCGGCTTAGCAAAGCTAGCTGAGACGGCACCTAAACTCGATGCATTTCCTAACCCGATGTTTTGCAAGGGTACGAACACTCTCTGTTCCGGTTTCTCTTCGTGGGCCCCAGGGCCCCCCAATCAGCGGACAAAGACCTGTCCAGTGACAAGGACTGTCCCTTCCGCCGAACTTGTTGCTATTCGTATGCACTCCATCAAAAAAGTACCTTGCTCTGCAGTGTCCAGGTGCGGTGATGTTGAGGTCACTGCCCTTGCTGCTGGGCCCCCCGTCCGGTCCCCAGGTCGGGACAAGGCGGAACCGTCATCTTCCCTGCCACGAGCCTCTCCCGTGGATCTATCACGACTCCTTACCACTTGCGAAGTTAGCTCGAGAACGAAGTGGATCTCGGACGAAAGCCTGTCTTTCACGTTGAGCCTGTCTTGTCTTTTCACACGCCTCCCCTTGACGCAACCCGGCAGAAGCCAAGCTACCCCCAGGTTTAACGCGTCCGATACTGACCGATGCCTTTTTTCTGTCAAACAAGTATATAACCGTCGAGAACCCCGTTCGACGAACTGTTCTCCCACTTCTGAACTCTTCCGTCAAACATACTTGCTTCAACATCCCTCCCATCCTCTCACCCTCATCGTCGTCGTCCTCCACGTATACCTCGATAAACATCCCCGAATATACCAAACCAACAACAATAACAACCGCAAACAGTACGTCTCCTCGTCGTCACCCCATCGTCGTCCTCCGTTACCCTTGCCCAAAAAGGGCAACATGCATACCCTCACCGCCCGTCGCTCTGTTGCTGGATTCTGTCATACTAACAGGACCTCCTGCTACACAGTGCTTCAAGTCAACAAGACCTCGCTGCATCCTAGCGGTGTTCAGTACGCGGATCCCGCATCTCCTGTTCGACCTACGCGGAGGGGCAGTCCGCCTCTGCCGTCAGTTCCTCGTGTCGGTGGGACTAACACAGTTACGCCGTCTAGGGCACACATCCAACACGAGCACACAGAACTCGGTATGCAAAGCTCCGACTGAGTACCTGATATCTGCATGACATACTATCCATGACGAAACTAACATGTGCCCGACCAAAACAGAGGAGGAACTCCATGAGAAGGCACACATCGACTACGACAGGGTCGCCATTGTAAGTAATTGGCCCAATCTAATTGGCCCGGGCTGGCTTCCAGAAAAAAAAGGAGTTTACAAACTCTGCTCGTGGGAGCCGGTGTTTGCCGCGGCAATGGGGTTAGTCAGACTAGGACTAACAAGGGTACTACTCCTGGTTAGATCCCCAACCCTTCGGTCCCGGCACTGTACGAGGATGCTCTGGTTTACGAGCCAGGCTCGGCGATATCCTCTACCGGCGCCCTCACAGCTTACTCTGGCAACAAGACCGGCCGCTCGCCCTTGGACAAGCGAATCGTCAAGGAGTCTTCATCAGAGAACGACATCTGGTGGGGACCCGTAAACAAGCCCATGAGCCCTGATGTAAGTCACACTGGGAATTATCCGTTTAACTGAACAATTTTGCACAACACGGCGCTTTCAAAGCCCAAAATCCCAACACGTTTCTCCCCTCCCCCCAAATCCGCTTCTCCGAGGCCGTTTGGGGTCACGAGCAAGCAAGACCACCGTTGCATTTGATCAACGTGCCTTGCTGCAGCCAAAGACGTCATGACGTTCTGCAGCAAAAAAGCCGAAAAAGGGCGGGCCGGCGCATCGGCTGCTTGAAGAGGATCCGATTCGTGAAGTTTCACGACAAAGACTCGGCGCATGCAGCCGATTGCTCATGAAATCGATGGTCCCCTCACAGCCCCTCCATCCGAACACTCTCCACCCCTGCCCTGCAGCTGGCGTCATAATGCGGCAGTCCAAGACTTGACTTGCCAGCAGGTGGATCATTCCCGTTTCCCGGCTCAAGGCATACCCCACTCAAATACGTACCCGTCCACGTGATCCCCCTAATTCGACAACATGCCGCCCTTAAGCTTCTTTAACCGGAATATCTTACTAATCAACTTGGGTTTCGCACGTCTTTAGGTCTGGAAGATCAACCGTGAGCGTGCCATCGACTACCTCAACACTAGGAGTCGTATTTACGTCGTCGACGGATACGCCGGCTGGGATGAGAAGTACAGGATCCGCGTGCGCGTCGTCTGCGCTCGTGCTTACCATGCCCTCTTCATGCGCAACATGCTCATCCGCCCCCCGCGTGAGGAGCTTGAGCACTTCCACCCGGACTACACTATCTACAACGCCGGTACCTTCCCCGCGAACAGGTACACCGAGGGCATGACCTCGGGCACCTCGGTTGCCATCAACTTCGCCGACAAAGAGATGGTCATCCTCGGTACCGAGTACGCCGGTGAGATGAAGAAGGGTATCTTCACTGTCTTGTACTACGAGATGCCTATCAAGCACAACGTCCTGACCCTGCACTCGTCTGCCAACGAGGGCAAGGATGGCGATGTTACCCTCTTCTTCGGTTTGTCCGGAACCGGAAAGACGACACTGTCGGCTGACCCCAACCGCATGCTCATCGGTGACGACGAGCACTGCTGGAGCGAGAACGGCGTCTTCAACATCGAGGGCGGTTGCTACGCCAAGTGCATCGGTCTCTCGGCGGAGAAGGAGCCCGATATCTTTGGCGCTATCAAGTTCGGCTCGGTTCTTGAGAACGTCGTTTTCGACCCCGAGTCCAGGGTCGTTGACTACGATGACAGCACTCTGACGGAGAACACCCGTTGCGCCTACCCCATCGAGTACATCAACAACGCCAAGATCCCTTGCCTGTCCGAGAGCCACCCCAGCAACATCATCCTGCTCACCTGCGATGCCCGCGGTGTCCTTCCCCCCATCTCCAAGCTCAACAGCGCCCAGACCATGTTTCACTTCATCTCCGGCTACACCTCCAAGATGGCCGGTACCGAGGATGGTGTCACGGAGCCCCAGGCCACCTTCTCGTCGTGCTTTGCCCAGCCCTTCCTGGCCCTGCACCCCATGCGCTACGCCAAGATGCTGGCGGACAAGATCGAGCACCACAACGCCAACGCCTGGCTCCTCAACACCGGCTGGGTCGGTGCCGGTGCCGCCCAGGGTGGCAAGCGCTGCCCCCTCAAGTACACTCGCGCCATCCTGGACGCCATCCACTCTGGCGAGCTCGCCAAGCAGGAGTACGAGAACTACGAGGTTTTCAACCTCCAGGTGCCCAAGAGCTGCCCCAGCGTGCCCTCGGAGCTGCTCAACCCCAAGGCTGCCTGGACTGCCGGCAACGACAGCTTCGACACCGAGGTCAAGAAGCTCGGCGGTCTCTTCCTCGAGAACTTCAAGAAGTACGCGAGCGAGGCCACCGAGGACGTCATCAAGGCCGGCCCCGTCGTTTGAAGCATTTCAGCCACCTCTCTTCTTTTCTTGGTTGAACATTTACCAATTTCCCCCTATATGTCTTAATGCATGGCTATATTGAATTTGGCTTGCTTCATTGACTATTTACGTTTTTCTCCACTTCCATTTTCTGGTTTCTTTTCATCACTTTTTTCTTTAGTTTATCTTTCCTTTTTGGGTAAGTCAGCATTTGCCGCAAAAGGCGTGCTTTGACATGGAATCAATGGGCTCATGATCATCTTGTCGGATGACAAGATTGGAAAAATAGCATTTGACTTTTTGAAGTTGTTGGAGGAGGATTGATGGGAGATAGCTGTATCTATCATCCGCATGAATGGGACATTATATATATATATACTCAGTGTTGTGAAATGTCACCAATAAACCTTTGTTCAAGATAACCCTCTCCAACCAACATGACTATACAATCCATGGTCATGGCAACTTGGAATTGTCAGAATATGCTGAATGGTTCTAACCACAATTATTCATTCAGACTCAGTCGGAGGTTGGTGCTTGCGCGCAACTCCTTTCTGTTCCAGAAACCTTGAAAGAAAAACTAATTTTACAGCTCAGATATGTCCGGTGACTGATGGCATTGGAGCCCATCACTTTAAACCCCGAATAAACACATACGTGCACAACACCCACCCATCCACACCTCCATCGCACCGCATGCATAGCTAGTTGGCTAGCTTGGTCAGTTTGCTCTTCCATATTCCAGACCTCCTCTTAACTTTGCCTTTTCCTTTCATGACAGACTTAAAAACCGTAACGGGCCTGCTCATTCCGGGCCCAGCCTGGCCAATATTCTCCAACGCATCAACAAATTGCTCACTGACACTTGGAACATCACTTGTAACATCCTCATCTGGCATGGAATCGATCAGCTCGGCTTCCTTCCCCTTCTAATTACGAGGAGACCTTTTGGTGCAAATGATCCAATCGAGGTATCCCCATGGCCAAAAGTGCCGCTCGCAGCCGCTCTTGATCTCCCAATGCTCCGCACCTTCGGCCCCGCAAGACCGCAGCAAAGCCTCGACCTCATCGGGGGTGCGGGAGCGCAGGCTTGAGACGTAGCCGTCAAATGTGGCAACGACAGGGACTATTGGGATGAGCCAGGTAAAGATAAAGGCTAGCGAGTCCATGTGCCAGAGCGCGTAGAAGGGGGCAAATATAAAGCACGCGATGAACATGATGTTGAGCATCATGAAGCTCGAGAAGTTGCGGTGCTGCAGCTCAAAGATTCCAAAGCTGTCTGATGTCTTGACCGTGTCGGCGAGGATGGACTTGGCTAGCGGGTCGTCAAAGTGGTGGAACGCTAGGTTGAAGAGGCGGAAGATCTTGCGGGGCCTGATGGCATGGTCCTTGTCCTTCATGGACGTGGCGTCGGCGTAGCTGATGACACCATCGCCACCTGTGCTTGAAGAACTCTCGCTACTGCCGCGGAACCGGTCGAGGAGGAAAGCAGGTGCGGCTGAGGCGTCGACGGGCTCGGCGACGTAGCTGAGATTGGGTGAGCGCGCGGCGGCGGCCTTCCAGCACTTGGTGTGCGGGTAGATGTCCGTGAGGATGAAGGGGATGGGATGATCCCTGGCCGCGTTTACGTGCTGCTCGATCGCCGGTGTGGGCCCGCCGGCTCCGGCGCAAAAGTCAATGAAGCCATAATCCTCGATCGGGTCCAGGTGCTTGGCCAGGAGGCGAGCGACGTGCTGGGCCGGGGAGGACGACTGGAAGAACGGGACCCTGGACTCCCAGCAAAGCGTGAGGACGACCTGGACGCGTTTGCGAAGGAAGGCGGGAAACCTGAGTCGTGTTTTTATTTTATTTTGTTGGGCAGAAGTCAGCATCAATTAAGACACATGTCAACAAGAACAAGGCACTGAAAGTCTTGGCATACCAAGGTTGGTCGTCAATCTCAAAGGCGTGGATCCGCGGCACGATTGGTGACATTGTGATCTGTATACGTGGCCTTGTCTGTGCTTTGCTCGCTCGGCAGGTCGTCTGTGGATGGATAGTAGTATCGAGTATCGTCTTTCTGATGCTGCTGTGCCTATTATGCGAGGATGAAGCCGATGATGTTGGGTCGTGTGATACAAGCTCAAATCGTAGTCTTTAAATGTCAATGGATCTGAGCTGAAAAAGGAAGAGAGGGTCTCCTTGCGGCCGTCTCGACTGGTTCGGAGCTTTCCTAGGCTGGCCCACTCCAAATGATATATTACGTAGAAATTAAGCTATCGGTGCAGAGTGGTGACGTTCCTCCCTGGCAGTTACGATCGGCTTGGCGGAAGGAGCAAATCTCAGGTGGGATGTGGGTCTTTGGTGCCCGACCATACCGGATGAGGATTGGCGGTTGGCTGGGTGGCAGGACGAGGCAGGTGCGTTCGTCCACTCAACGTCTGTAATCTGGGTGACACCAACCACCGGCCACGCACCACACGCAACCCGTCCATACCATCGGCGATTTAATGCAAGGGCACTAATACAACTTGACATCATCGGGCTGTTTTGAGATGACTTTCGTCTGGAAATAAAACCACACACCCCGCACCGGCATAGAGCCCAGACGCTTCAAACGAACAGCATGGCGCTATTTAGCTTTGGTCCATGGACAGTCGTCATCCTGGTAGTCGCTGCGCTACTTGTTTATGTTGCTTTGTCTAGTCCTCGACTGAAACGCAACGGGATTCCGCTCAAGCAACCCAGAGATTCGCTGCCCCTTGTCGGCAACGGCATCGTTTTCCTGCAGCCTCGGCAAAAGCTCTTCACATGGTTTCACCATCGCGAGCGTGAGTTTGGCCTGGAGTCGTACCAAATCACTGTCCCCACGCTGCCGCCCGGGGTAGTCATAAACGACCCAGCATGTCTCGATTACGTCTTCAAGAACGAGGCGATGTTCAACAAGGGCGCGTTTGTCAAGGAACGGTCCAAGGACCTGTTTGGATATGGGATCATCAACGTTGATGGTGACCTGTGGAAGGCCCAGCGGAAAGCTGGGTTGAATTTCCTCAACACGACCAACCTGCGGGTTCTGACCGATGTGGCCCTCCCGCGTTATCTCGACGAGACGGTCGAATTTCTGCAAGCCAAGGCTGGTTGCACTACCGAGGTTGACCTCCAAGTCGTCTTCCATGAGCTCACTTCGCAGCTGATGGGAAAGATGGCCTACAACATGGAAATGCATGCCGATGACGATTTCACAGTGGCATTCGATTACGCATCGGGGGCCACAACCGAGCGCTTTCAGAACCCTCTTTGGTTCATCACAGAGATGTTCACGGGGTCGCGGCTACGACGCTCTCTTGCCATTGTCAAGGGAAATGGCAGGAAGATAATTGCTAATGCAACGGCCCGAAGAAAGGAGATGGGCATTTCTGCGGGGGGTTCGCCCAAGGTTGACGAGAAGTCGAAAGAGGACAACGGGCTGGAGGAGGTGTCGGGTAGCTTGATACAATCTCTGCTCGACTATATACCAGATGAAAAGTTGGTGGCGGATGCTGCTTTGAATTACTTGTCGGCTGGTAAGGTCCCTTTTCTTAACTGACTGGGCAATTCTAACAAACTACTAGGACGAGACACTGTCGCCCAGGCCCTGACATGGACATGCTATCTGCTCATGAGACATCCAGGCGTTGTTGAGCGCCTGCGGGCCGAAACATCAGACATCGCCAGCAGGCTGGATCCTTCCAAGTCACACGACACCCCCCTTCCAACACCGTCCTCAGCACCGTATACAATGGCTGTGTTCTACGAAACCATGCGTTTTTATCCACCAATTCCCTTCGAAATCAAGCAATGTTCCCGAGACACAACCTTGCCCGACGGAACCTTTCTGCCGGCCTCATCCGTCGTCCTCTGGAGCCCATGGGCCATGAACCGGTCCAAGTCGATATGGGGCCCCGATGCCGATGAGTACCGACCTGAGAGATGGCTGACTGCCGACGGTAGATCGCTAGTTGTCCGCAGTGCAGCAGAGTATCCTGTGTTTAATGGGGGGGCCAGAATGTGCTTGGGAAAGAAGATGGCGGATGCAATTGCAGTGCAGGTACTGCCTGCAATTGTCCACAACTTTGACTTTACGCCTGCGTACGACGAACGGCAGGAGAGGGTGAGTAAGAGCTCGCTGACGTTGCCGATGAAGGGTGGACTGCCTGTCTATGTAAGGAGGCGTGATATTTCTGGATAGGTAAGGTTAAATACTGGTATGAGCATCTGCCTAGACTCTGTCTTCAGAATACATCATATTTCTACGCAGTGGAGCTCACGTTTCTTCAACTTGGGATCTGTGACGTCCAAAAACAGAGGATCTAATGTCCATAAATGAACACTGTGACTCCCCTTGCCCCCTCTCAGCCAACCTTTGCTGGACCATGTCGGCAGCAAGGGGAAACCTGAACTTCCCAGGTAAGGTATTCATATATTTTGCGTGCTAGCTGTACGTCGCTTTGATCTATCAGCACTCTCGTATAAGTGATCCTGTAATTTCTCCAATTATGACACATATCGGCCTACAAACAGTTAGAATATATGAGACTGTAATATGAGGCGGAAGGATTTTTTCTACTTTCAACAAACCTCCTTGCATGGTTTTGTTACAATATCTACTACGAGGCATCACCTGAACCACCAGTCCTCCCTGACGATGTCGGAAAGCAACACGATCAGCGCCATTAGAAACTCGCCAGCTGCCCAGAAAATCGAGGCTAACAGCGATGATAGCACCGAAAAAAATCGTCAAGAGCAGCAACAAAGAATGGTAGTGATAAAAATGCAGCCGAGCAGTAGGTCATAGCTCCACTGCCGCCTCCCCCTGACGGCGGCTTCCACGCCTGGGCTCAGGTTGTCGTTGCACACCTGGGGTCCTTCAACGGCTGGGGGTATACGGCCTCTTTCGGGCTCTTCCAGTCGTACTATACCGACACCCTCATCCCCCAAACCGCCCCATCATCGATAAGCTGGATCGGCTCGCTTCAGATCTTCCTTGCCTTCGCGATCGGCAGCGTGTCTGGTCGCGCGCTGGACACAGGCTACCTCCGGCAGGCCGTGATCGCGGGGAGCGCCCTGCAAATCCGGGCAATTATGATGGCGTCCGTATCAAGAACGTACTGGCAGTTATTGCTGGCATAGGGGCTCTGCAAGGGGTTGGGGGACAGGCTAATCTTTTGCCCAACAGTCGCGAACGTGCCGACCTACTTCTCTGACCGGCGCGCTGTGGCGAAGGCGATGGCAGCGAGCGGGACCCCAACTGGATAGATCGTATTATCGCTCATTGCGCAGCGGCTGATGCCGACTATTGGGTACGGCTGGACGGCCAGGGTCATGGGGTTCGTCGTGCTGTTCAACGCGGCGGTCATGCTGGTGTTGGTGGAGCCGCGGTTCGTATCACCGAGAGACAAGAGCAATATCAATGCAAAGCCCGCGGGTTCTACGATTTGTCCGCCTTCCGCGAGACGCCGTACTCGCTCTTCTGCGCCGGCATGTTCGCCGTGTGGATTGCCCTGTACTTTGCGTTTTACTATGTGAGTACTTCTTACTCACGTGATTCCCAGCAGCACCTAATTCGAGGTTTCCCTCTACGTCAGGTCTTTTCTTCGAACCCTCAAAACTGACGAATCGGTACTTTTTGTACACCACAGGTGAGCCAGTACGAAAAGGGATACATCGCCGTCGACACATCGACATCCCTCTCGCTACTCCTCGCCATGAACGCCATTGGCGCGCCAAATAGGGCGATTTTCGGCCTCATCGCAGACAAGCCCCTCGGCCCCTGCACACACTGATCCTCGCGGTCCTCTGCACGGGCGTTACGTTCTACAGTTGGATCGCCGTGCGCGACCTGCCGGGCCTGTTCGCCTTCTGCTGCCTGCACGGGTCCTTCGCGGCCGCAATGCAGGCCCTGTTCCCTGCGAGCTGCGCGGACCTGACGCGCGACGTCGGCAGGATGGGAGCCAGGACGGGCATGGCGTTCGCCGTGGTCTTACTGGCGACGCTGACGGGCCCACCGCTGGGAGGGGCGTTGGTGCAAGCCGGAGAGGCGCGGGGAGGGACTATTCGTACGCGCAGATCTTTGGGGGCAGCGTGCTCATCGCAGGGGCTGGGCTGCCGGTGTTGTCGAGCTGGTCTCTGCGCAAGGGAGAGGGGAGTCGTAGCGGAGGCAAGGGTTCGACGTCGTGAACTTGATAGCATCTGGGCCAATGTTGTGGGCCAATTGGAGCGGTTTGGGAAGTTGGGGTATTTCACGTGATTGTGCTTCCCCGCCTGTACCAAGGGTGCGGCCCTGCTGCCTAACGGTTGCTGGGTAAAATGCTAGCATTGTTGACAAACTCGGGCGGGCTGTTGATGGCGGACCTCGACATTGATCTCGACACCAATCAAGGGATGCCACATTCGTGATAGAGTCACCGTCACCCAAAAGCTCGCTGGATGAGATGACGAACGCATAGATCAGCTATTGTTTATATTGACTTGAGTTTTCCACTTCATGAGGTATACATAAAATTCTCCCGAGAAAAGGTTTCCTTTTTTTTCAAATTGCACAATTATAGCCCATAGCGGGGAATACTAGGACCCTGTTAACGCCACCCACTACAGAAAACCAGGCGCCAACTTTGCATTTCGACCGACCAACGGCATAGACCTAGAAGAAAAGAAGCCTTTCTACAACTCACCACAGAGGGAAAACAACAAGTCGGGGAAAGACGTTGAGCTCCGATTCCACGGCCGGACCAAATCGAACGCCTTCCGCCCTCCACCAGTTGTCGACGTCATCATGGTGCGCTCCCGAAGCGCGTCCTTCTCGGACGATGACCTGAATTTCGTCAGCTCACAAATGATTGCGAGCGCGGCAAATTCACAACCTAAATCACCGCTCCCGACTTCGCAAGGTAGCGGCAATGTCATCGACATCACGGGTAGCCCTGCTCCCCAGTTTGGCAGGCCTACGGCTATGCGTTCGCAGCCGGCGCCCAAGGCGTTTTCTTCGCTCTATAAGAAAGAGAAGAAGCAGGCAAATGTCTTCAACCAGAACAGAAACCGCCCCGAGCACCACCGCGGCACCAAGATATCCGGACCGAGCGCCCTCAAATACAATGACATCAAAGCGCCTCCACTACCAGTGTTCAACTCTCTACCCGCCCAGCGCGACAGCTCAACGGCCGGTTCGTCAGCATACAGTCAGTCGGCAGCACTCGACGACAATGTGTTTTACACGGACCCAAAGAAAGCCAATGACGACCTCAAGGCGCTGCTAGAAGGAGGCATGGACAACGAAGAGGAGGAGGAAGATAAAGGAGAGGGCGCTGAGGCAGCGGAAAAGATCGACGATGGATCGTTCGAGGGCATCAACGTCAAGCTATTACCCCACCAACAACAAGGAGTCGAATGGATGAGGGGTCGCGAGTTAGGACCGGTCAAGCGAGGGAAGGTGCCCAAGGGAGGCATTCTGGCAGACGACATGGGACTTGGCAAGACGCTGCAGTCAATATCGCTCATCATCAGCAGTCAAAAGCCCAACAAGGAGGATAAGGGATGGAAAAAGCAGTACGAAGGAATCGGCAAAGGCACGCTGGTAGTCGCACCACTTGCTCTCATCCGACAATGGGAGGCCGAGATCGCCGAAAAGGTATCCAAGTCTCACAAGCTGAACGTCTGCGTCCATCACGGCCCTAGCCGGACAAAGCGGTATACAGACTTGCAAAAGTACGACGTGGTCATCACCACCTATCAGATTTTGGTCTCGGAGCATGGCCACTCAACCGATGCCGTCGGAGCTGGATGCTTTGGTATTCACTGGTACCGTGTCATCCTTGACGAGGCCCACAGCATCAAAAACCGCAACGCAAAGGCCACCAAGGCCTGTTGCGCGTTGCGCTCCGAGTTCAGGTGGTGCCTGACTGGTACTCCGATGCAGAACAACCTGGACGAGCTCCAGAGCCTGGTCTCGTTCTTGCGCATCGCCCCCTACGACGATCTCAAGCATTGGCGCGAGTACATCGACCAGCCCATGAAGAATGGCAAAGGTCATCTTGCCATTCGTCGACTCCATAGCTTGTTGCGCTGCTTTATGAAGCGCCGCACCAAGGATATCCTCAAGGAAGAAGGCGCATTGAACCCTGGCGGCAAAAAAGCCCTGGACGCTGCCTTGAAAAATGGCAACGGAGAGCTGCCTGCTGCTCCTGCCTTTAAGGTGACAGAGAGAAAGATAGTTACCGTTACCGCAGAATTCTCACCGGCGGAGCGCAAGTTCTACAACAGACTTGAGGATCGGGCCGATGAGAGTCTGCAAAGGATGATGAAGGGAAAAGTCAACTACGCCAACGCCCTGGTGCTGCTGCTCCGTCTCCGCCAGGCATGCAATCACCCAAAGCTGGTTGGTATCAAAATGGAGAAGGAAAAGGATGCGCTGTCCATGGACACAGTCCAGCAGCCAAAGTCAGGCGCGGACGTCGACATCGATGCACTTGCTGATGTCTTCGGCGGAATGGGCATAGAGTCTAAGCAATGCGACGTCTGCATGAGCAGACTTTCCAAGGATGAGATTAGTGCCGGGAAAGTGGTGTGTGCGGCTTGCGATAAAGATCGAGCAGAATTCAACAGTGAGGCTCCCGAGCGGAAGCGACACAAGAAGAAGGTCAAGAAGACGGTCGTCAAGGAAGAGGTCAAGGTCGAGGCCAAGTCCCGCAAGGCAAGACACAGACCCGCCGTGTTAGACAGTGACGACGAAGAAGACGACGGCAGCTGGATTGTGGGCGAGGACCAGCGAGGCTCGCTCCGTCTTGGAAAAGCAGGCGGCGAGGAGGATGAGAACTGCGAGGGCGGGGGTGAGTGGCTCAACACTGAGGACTCGATTCACCACTCCGAGGATGAGGCGTCCACGCGCCTTGACAGTTTCATTGTCGACGACGAAAAGGACGAGCAAGAACCTCAAGATTTGGACTCAGAAGATGACTCGAGTCTTGTGTCTGTCCACAAGCTTGTCAGCAAGCAAAGCAGCTCGCAAAACGAATCTGGTTCAGACGATTGCTCGGAAACCGAGTCGGATGTGGACTCTGGAGTCGACGAGTCTGAGTATGATTCCGACGACGATGCCTTTGCACACGAGAAGAACGGTCGCGTTGTTCCATCGGCCAAGGTCCGACAGCTGCTGGAGATCCTGCACAAGGAGGTGCACGAGCACAAGTTCATCGTCTTCTCGCAATTCACCTCGATGCTGGACCTCGTTGCACCTTTCTTTGACCGCGAGGGCTTCAAGTACACACGATACGATGGAAGCATGAAGAACGACCTGCGCGAGGAAAGTCTGCACTCTCTCCGAAACGACCCGAAGACGCGCATCCTACTTTGCAGTCTCAAATGCGGAGCTTTGGGTCTGAACCTGACGGCTGCCACTAGGGTAGTCATCCTGGAGCCTTTTTGGAACCCAGTAAGTGCTGACATTTTTATGGATGCTGGACGAACAAGTAGCCATTTTTTTTTACTGACACAAGGGCATTAAAAACGTTAGTTTGTTGAAGAGCAGGCCATTGACAGAGTCCACCGTCTCACACAGACGGTTGATGTCATTGTGTACAAGCTCACCGTCGGCAAGTCTGTCGAGGAGCGAATTCTGGAGCTCCAGAACAAGAAGCGCATGCTCGCTGAACAGGCCATCGAGGGTGGTATGAAGAAGAAGGACGGATTCAAGCTGGGTCTCCAGGAAATGCTGGCGCTTTTCACGCGCGACAGGAGCAGTGACTTTGGCACGCATGTGGATGAGGACAGCCGAGTTTCGATTGCATCATCCGTTGCTTCCAGGAAACCAGCCCGGCCTCCTGTTCCTGCGGTTTTTGAACGACGTTGGTGAGGCTGGCGTTGCCCGTTCATCCACATAAATGTAACGCCGTGGGAAGCATGCTGGGATCATTGCTGGGCGTTTATGACGAGACGTTGATATGAGCATTTTCACTTTTTACGATTTCGTTATTCTGGGATAGACATGCAGGGGTTAGACCCTTCAAGAAACCGAAATTTGGACAACCAAGAGCCACAATGGCACGTCCTGATGCCGGCACTTGATCGACGCCCCTTTTTCTTCTTTCTTGTTGAATGTGCAAGCGAGAGACAGCGGGAGGCAGGGTACTCCGCAACATCTGAATTAATCAGCCCTGTATTTTCCGCCGCGGCAGAGATACAAGCGGAGCCGGCGGGTCCGGTAAATGCGGGCGTAACGCAGCAGTACGATATGCGAATAAGATATGCGAAAGGAGTTGTGTGGAGAGCCACGGGGAAACACGTCACGAAGAAAAGGGTTTGTGTACTGTACAGACAGGCGTGTGACTGTTGACTCGGAGCAAGTCAAAATCACACGGCAACCTGGAAGCACAACTCGAAAAGAGTGCCATCTCAAGATTGACTAATTGGAGGCAAGTCAATCGATAGCAACACACTATTCGTGGCGGTGATGTGGGAAACGCAATGCCGGGGCACCAGGCGGATGGATATTGACTAGGGCCAGTGGTTATCAACGTGATTGAGTGACGCCATACTTGACGCCGGTGTCGGGATGAAGGTAGCGATTGTCTCGAAACAACGGAGCCACCGAAGTCCCGCTCAGTGTAGTGTAGGCCAGGATACCCAAGAGAATGATGGCCGCTCACAGCGACGGATTGGTTCCCGGAACAGGAATATAAACAACAACAACAACAGCAACAACAGCAGCAGCAGGTGATGGGGGGTAAGAGTCGTAAGAGACCTCGTGGTCAACCCAGCACAGCCGATATCGGTCGACGAGCTGTGTGCTTCAATTGGATGACTCAGCCAAGTACCACCTAGAGGGGAATCTTTGGGATAAAGAAAAGGGAAAGACGGATGGATGCAATTGAGACAAAGAGAAACCCAAACCCGGACACGATCGATCGCATGCCATGCACGGATCTGCTTTGGTTTCCAAAAAGTCAAACCCCCAGCAGCAGCAGCAGCAAGGAACTGGATTCAAGTAACGGCTTGTCCTGCCGGGACGAAAGAGAACCATGCATCGAAGATGCGTCAATGTCTATTTGAGCTGACGCGCTGTGGGGCCATTCCCTGGGTGCGTTACAACGGATTTAACACCACCAGCACACCTTGCTGGACAAAAAATGTGGACGGGACAGGAACAGCCATCAAGAAGACGACGGGCAATGAACATGGGCTTATCGTGGAACCCGTGTCACTTGGGGTTGACGGCATGCTCCGTGTGGTGCTCAGCTGCTTTGGGTCGTCTGCAGGAGGAGGGTGGACATTCGCCAATCAGCCAAAAACCTGTGACATTGATGGGGTTCCAGCTTTTCGTCTTGTTGGGGTCAGGTCAGTCGACCAAAAGGTCATGACGCTAATTACCCATCAAGGGACTTGCCTTGCAGCTACTGGGCATCTGTTTTACTAGTACCTTTGTGTACTATAGTGGCCGTCGCTGTCAGATAACGAACGCATCTGTCAATCTCTCGCCAATCACCAACCGGTGTCCGCCTGCCCGGGTCCACGGATGGCTGGTGGGTTGTACATAACGTAGTAGGCATAGGCGGCGGGCTCTTTGGAGGGTACGAAGCTTTGGGCGGTGCAAATGCTTGTATTATCCGCGCCGCACACAAAACGCTTCTTTGACATTGACCATGTTACAAAAAAAGAAGAATGAAAAAAGCCCCTTTGCGCAAAACACAGCCTGCTTCCCCTCCTCAATTGTTCTAATTATCTCTCTGCAGAGCCGCGCCCCCCTGTACCAGCTGGCCACTGGAACCCCGTACGTACCGTGCAGCGCCTATGACTCTACTGTGGGTCGACAGCTTCCGTCAGTGATCCTTGGCATTGGGGCGTGCACTGCACACTGCACACTGCGCTGCACCGCACCTTGTCCACTTTTGAAGGAGGCCTGGGAAAAGCAACGTTTTGGCGCCAGACTTGCCCTTTCGCCCCAGCATTCCTTATCACTTGCTCTTTGTTCGGCGTGCAGTGATATTTCGGTTTCTTCTTCCCTCTCCTTCTCCTCCATTTTCTGCCTAGCCTAGCTCTGGAGCTCCCGGGGCAACTGGGACTTGTGAAATATCCATTCCCCTGGCGGCGGGCAACTATTCTGAAATAGGCACCTGCCCGTCCGTCATACAACGTCCGCCCACCGCCCAAAAAACCGAGCGCCGGCCTCCAACAACACCGCACCTCGCCTTGGTCCTACCTAAAAGTACCCGGAATCAATCGTTTCCATAGGCAAGCAACAAAAAAGTGCAAAAGAAGGAACTCCAAAAACAAAGGGAATATCAAAACAACGCCCCCAGTCCAGCTAGCCCTGCCTGCTCCCCCGAATCCTGCGTCATTCGCCGACCCGGCCAGAACCCGCCATCCGAACTTCCTCACGAGGGGCACCTACATACACTACAAAGACACAAAGCTCCTTGTCGCCAACATCAAAGTTGCTCGCATATCGCCCCGGCATCCCGTCGTCCTGCCCGACTTAGACAGCGTTCGCTTTCAGGAGCTTTTACACCGGCTCTCCTGTCAAATCGCATCGGCCGCCCATTTGACAATCACTGTCGAGAGAGAGAGAGCATACAAACATGGAGACGCAAGGTCAGGGTCCAAAGGAAGCCCTTCCCACCTGATCCACCACATCAACGGCCCGACATTCTTCGTTCCAGTCCTTCAAAGGTCCCGGGCTGAACATATTCGAGACGTGTCGACCGCCAGTTTCAAACAACCACTTCTTTTCAACCCCAACGTATATACTCACCCACCCACACAAACACGCACGCGCACGCACACGGACAAACACCCACGAGCTTGAACCACCTCAAGTCCACTCCCATCCAGAGCATGCATCAACAGCCACGCTACCCGCCGAGGTCCTCCTCGCCCGCGAACTCTCCCCAGACGAACCCCGCTAGGACCAACAACTCCAGGGACCCTTCAGGAACAAGTGCCCGCTCACGGGCCAGCTCTAGCGCGACCGGCCCCGACATGTCTAGTACCGATACGGCCGACTTGGGTTCCGGCCCTAGTAGGGATTCGGTCAAGAAGCTGGACCAGATAGTACAGGTGCGCAACCTAGGGGCCTGGGAAGGTCTTCCATCAGGCTGCTTTATAATTTGACTAACACGGGAGCATAACAGAACTTCTACAACAAAGCAGCCGTCCTTATCTTACAGGCCAGACTAAACACGACCCCGATAGTTGCTTCGGGCAAAGACACGAGGAAAACGAACAAATGGGTACGTTTTCATCTCATTATCGGATGCCACGCCACTCAAGCTCTGGCTTGGCAGGGACTAACATCTCTTCCGCTCCCAGTTCCAAATAGAGACCGAAGAGATGGACGACTTCAGGGAGGACCTGAGGATATGGAGGACCTGCGGCAGCTTTGAAAACAGGCCGCCGCCTATGATAATCGAGACATATCTCGACGCCTCTTGTCTGTCCCCTACCCAGAGCCTAGTTGTCGTCGGGGAGAATGGAAAGATGTACGACGTCCTGGAAGCACTCAACTCTAGCGACTCTTCCAGCGACGGCAGCTCCTCCAGCAGGTCCCGCAAGCGCAACACACAGGTCGTCCTCGAGAGATGGAAGATCGAACTGAAGTACAGTCAGTCTTCGGATATTCCCGACTTTGGACCCATGTTGCCCACAATCTACAAGAGGGCTATAGTCTTTTTCAGATCACTTTTCACCATGTTGAGATTGGTCGCAACCTGGAGGGTGCTGCAGAAGCAGCCGTCGCTGGCAATGGGCGGGCATTCGGCCTTGCAGCTGCACTGCCGTTTTGTCTTCAAAGAACCTGATACGGGCGGCTTCGACTTGCTGCGGCAGCCCCTGAGCCCGCAGCACGATGGGCGGGATGCAGTCACCGACTACGTTTTTGGCGACCTTGAGGTTCCCGTGGGAAGATTCTACGCCTCAGTCACCTCCCGGAACGAGCGCACTTTCCGTGTAGATGACACCGATGTCACGGGAGGGTCTCGGTTGATCTCATACGAGGACCCCTTGTTTCAGCCAACCGTGCCGCAGAGGCATTCCGGACGCAGGGACTCCTTTACGGATACAGGCATCGCGATTCCACGTCGGCAAAGGAAGCAGTTGGATCAGCCAGAACAGCAGACGTATGGAAGCCTATCGACATTCCATGGGGCTGGCGCGCTCGGAACGAGCCCCTTATCCGCCCTCAAGGCAATACGGCCTGCTGGTTCGGACACGGACTCGCCGGCCAGCTCGGCACCTGCGAGTGTCGGGCCTGACCCGCCAAACTCTCTGCCGATCGGCGGCCAGTCCTCGCTAAATCGGCTATCCCTGAGGGGCACTGACGGCGTGGTACGCCGGACTTCGGTCTCGTTTCAGCCTTTCAAGGCAGGCTCGCTTTCAGGGTCGCCAAGGCTGATGGACATGGAATTGCCTGCCTCGCCAGGCTCCATGACTAGGCAGTCGGCTGCGCTGCAGGCCGCAAGGCAGCGAAACTCGCTGACGTCAGGCATGGCGGCTTCCCTTCGAGGGGGACCTCCTGGGGCGGACGTCGCAGGCAGCGCGTCACCAAAGCCGACCAGCCGATACAGCAGCAGCTTCACACATAGGAGAAGCAAGCCCTCTTTTGGAGGCCCAAGCCGACCCGACGATGATCAGGGCAGCAGCGGCAAGCAGAGCTTGTCGTCGTCGGTGCAGCCTGGCTCGGGATTTTTGGCCGAGGTCACAGGAACGAGTTCAGGCTCGGTCCAGACAGACGACGACAACATTTCCGAGTTCCTCAAGATTTTGGACAGCAAGAGAACACTACAGAGCTTTGAGCCGACGTCCAAGACGACCGAGGCCGCGACTAAGAGAACCGTTGCTCAATTGTCAAAGTTCCACATGATGAGGGATAGCAACAATGCCTTGACGGAATCCATGACCTCATCCATCAACATTCAACCATCCACCAGTGCATCGAGCCGCCAGTTGTCCGGCGCGCCTTTACTGGGTCCTTCCTCCATGTCGCCGTCCTCGTCACCAAAGCCATTGTCGCCACACACACCTCATACGCCAGCTGTTCCGTCAAGGCTGAGCGAAGCCGCCATTATTGAACATCATACCCAAGCCCAAGAGCTGGCAGACAGGGCAGCGGCAGAGGCGGATGATGCCTCGGCCGTGGACGGCTCGGTACCAAGGCGGGAGGGTGCTGCGGCGATCGACATTCCTCTGTCTCCGCGGGTGATGCAGACTGCGAACCGCCGCTCCAGCTCTGTTGCGCATCAGAACCGTGCCATGCTCGAAAACGACGAACCACTACCGGACGTGCCGTTCTCCGGCAACCGTAGCATCAGCCTTGGTGCTGACGGCCGGGAGCCTACGAGGCTGACTGGACTGGGACTTTCCAGGGGTTCAAGAAGCTCTGGGAATAGTGCATCGCTGCAAAGTGCAGACGCGATAGCCACAGCAGCGCCCCGTTCTTCCTCGATCACAACAGACCTGGACGACAAGAACCCGTCCCCAGCCCTAATAGCGGGCGGAGCATCGTCCGGATCGCCATGGAAGCCCAGGTTTACGGGAAGCCTTGGAAGGGGGCAGCAGCAGTCGGCGCCGCCACAGCGGCAGCGACCTACACCACCGCACTCGTCGAGGGGCAGTTTCTCTGGATCGGCGGCGGGTGGAAGGTATGGCGGCAGCGGCTCGCGGGGCGCAGGTGACAGCACCGAAGCCGACGACGAGCCTTTCATGTTCACCATGTCGGAGATTGAACGACACGGCCAGGGAAGGACAAGTCTGGACGAAGCGCGCCCCGGTGGCGAG
Source organism: Pseudopyricularia javanii (assembly GCA_031001725.1). NCBI lineage: Eukaryota > Fungi > Ascomycota > Sordariomycetes > Magnaporthales > Pyriculariaceae > Pseudopyricularia > Pseudopyricularia javanii. The sequence goes on along the minus strand of JARHUK010004067.1, from coordinate 34,823 downwards.
GGAGGCAGTGCCACGGAATCCGGGGAGAAGATTCGGGGTGGCCGCTACGAAGCTCGTGGGATCACGAGGCGGGGCTGGTAACAAGCGACAAGAGACACATGTCTTTATGCGACTTTGGACAGTAGAAGCGGCATTTAGTCCTGGGTCGTACAGCACCAGCGGCTTGACATGAGAAGAAACCTTTTTTTCACTCCGATGGCTGAGCAGATGCAACAGTCTTTGTCATTTGACGTGATTCTCATTGAGGCTGCGTGTGGTTGTGATGTAATTAGATACAGGTGAGAGACGACGAGTCTCTTCATATTAGATGGCAAGCTAGTCTAGATTGCAACATTTCCAGACACGGGCAAGGCCAATGTTGGGGACGATAGGGCCTTCCTTTTTGCTGTCCGTGACGCGTTCAATGGGCAATGGTGGGGGTTGCAGTGTGGCGCAGGTGACATTGAGGCGTTGTGGGCTGGGATACGAAGCCTGATGACGCCGCGAGCTACCTCTTGGCGCCGGGGGGTGGCCCTCCTCGTGCCAGCCAGCAGCAAGCAGCAGCAAGCAGCAGCCTAATCCAGTCCCAAGAAGCTATATGAAACAACGACATCTTTTGCAAGTCTCATACCTAGCTGGAAAAAAAAATCTGGAGCAACACAATATTTCCCCAATTCGACCGGACAAACCGTCGCCAACATACGACTCGAGCGCGCACATTGCATTACTAGGCAGGCAGGCAACAGCTGCCGAGGCACCAAACCTGTGTCGTAACAAGCCGGTTACATAACAGCAACGACGTCAGAAGCCATCACGGTCGGGCCCGGTCCAACAAAAAACACAGACACTCACACTCACGCAGACACGGAGAGAAAGCGAGAGAGAGACCAGATACCTCCCAGGACGATAAAAAAACAAAAACCAGACGGGCGCCATCAACGGCAACTGCACCCATCATAGACGACGCCGGACAAATCGCTGCCCATCATGTTTCGAGCACAGGCGATGACGCCGTACGATACGGCCATCGGTATGCTCCCCTCCCACACACATCCTCTCCAGCCAGCCTTGCACACGCCCACCACATGCGAGGTCACACTACTGACAACAAAATGCGCATCTGCTCCTACAGCCAAGGCGACGGACGAGAACCTCACCTCGGAGGACTGGGGTGCCATCATGGAGGTTTGCGACCGGGTCGCGGGGGACGATAATGGAGCAAAGGAGGCCGTCCAGGCACTGATAAGGCGGCTCGCGCATCGCAACGCCAACGTGCAGCTCTACACACTAGAGGTGCGCTGCCTTGGTCCCTCCCTCCCTCTCTCTCTCTGTCTTTATAATACTCACTTCCTCTTCGCCATGACGTGAGCTAACCATCGGCGCAAAAACAAAACCACACGCAGGTCGCAAACGCCCTCAGCCAAAACTGCGGCAAGCCCATGCACCGCGAGCTGGCGTCGCGCGCCTTCACCGACGCCCTGCTCAAGCTCGCCAACGATCGCAACACGCACAACCAGGTCAAGGCCAAGATCCTCGAGCGCACCAAGGACTGGGCCGACATGTTCAAGGATGACGCCGACCTGGGCATCATGTACGACGCCTACTACCGGCTCAAGCAGTCCAACCCGCAGCTGGCCCCGCCCTCGGCCCCGCAGAAGAACTCGCTCACCGACGTCGACCGACAGAAGGAGGAGGAGGAGCTGCAGATGGCGCTCAAGTTGTCGCTGCAGGAGGAGGAGCGCAAGAAGCAGGCCTCGGCCGGTCCGTCCGGGGCGGCAGCTGGCCCGTCTTCATCGGCTGCTTCCGGCCAGACTGGCACGCCCAGCGGCCAGGGCGCCGTTGGTGGTGGTGCGGGAGGTGCCGCCGCCGATGCTGCCGCCGCGCCTCTGCAGCCCACTGGCACGGGGACCACAGCTGCAACGGTGTCGAGGGTGCGGGCGCTGTACGACTTTGTCCCTTCGGAGGACGGCGAGCTCGAGTTCAAAAAGGGCGACGTCATCGCGGTTCTCGAGTCCGTCTACAAGGACTGGTGGCGCGGCTCGCTCAAGGGCAAGACGGGCATCTTCCCCCTCAACTACGTCGAGAAGCTCGCGGACCCAACCCCGGACGAGTTGCAGCGTGAGGCGCAGATGGAGGCAGAGGTTTTCTCTGAGATCAAGAACGTCGAGAAGCTGCTGACGCTGCTGAGCACGTCATCCAAGGACGAGGACAGCGAGGAGATTGCTGTAGGTGGTTCTTGTGATGTTGGCCCCTTGTATTTAGGGACAGAACAGATGCTAACCATTGCGATGCCTTCTACAGAGGCTCTACCAGCACACGTCGGCTATCCGCCCCAAGCTGATCAAGCTTATAGAAAAGTACTCCCAAAAGAAAGGTAGGATAGCTACCAAACGCGCAATCCCTTTAGATTTGAAGGGCCCATGCTGACATTCGTTATTCAAAGACGACTTCACGCAACTCAATGAAAAGTTCATCAAGGCGCGGCGGGACTATGAGGCGCTATTGGAGACGTCCATGTCGCACCCACCCCAGCCTAGCTACCACCAATACGCCGTTCGGCCTCCTCATGGCTACGTTGGCCCTCCGGGACCCTACCCTCCTCAAGCGCAACAGCAAGAGCCCCAAAGATTCTACACACCTGGTCCTCACCAAGGTAAGCAAGCGGCATGTGCGACCCCTGCCGGATGAGCCGATTCCCCCACTGAGCTAACGCATGCCACAGACCAATACCCCCCTTCATCACCCGCACAGCACGTGCAACGCCCAGGCGGAACCCCAGGCCCTGGAGGCGCCTCAGCGCCGTTCTACGTAGCCGGCGCCGAGGTCCCATCCCAGAGCGGCCCACCACCCAACCAGAACTTCCCTCCAGCAGCTGACCAAGGTCAGCGCCCCTCGGCAGGGAAGCAACCCGCGCGCCTCCAGACGCAGCAGCCGTCATCTCCGCCACCAAACGCTTCCTACGCGCAATACTCGCAGCCGCCGGCCCAGCAAGGGTCGTATGGCAACCCCCAGGAGCTTTCGACGTCGGCGTACGACTCCCCCGTCGCCGCGCAGCCCCATCCCAACCCGCTGGGTTCCAACTCACCGTTCGCCCCCCCTGGGCAGCAGTACGGGCCACCCTCCGCGTCTGCCGCTCCCCCCAACCCCACAGGCGGCCCGCCGCAGCAGTACCAGTACAGCAGCTACCAAGGCCAGCAGGCACCCTCGCAGCCGCCGCAGCAACCGGGAGGAGGTGGCATGTACTCGGGCCAGGGCTACAACGACTCGTCCGAGGCCGTCGGCTCGGCTCCCCCGCCGCCCACATCGGCCGCGCCGCCCCCGCCCGTCCCGGGCTCCCAGCGCGTCCATTCTCCCGTGTACGGCGGGCCGCCGGCGGCAGCAGACTCGCGCTTCTCCCTGCCAAGCCGCATGGCGGCGCCGAGCGCCCCCTCAGCGCCGCCTGGTGCCCCCAGCTCGCCCGGCGACCAGCCGCAGCAGCCGCAGTACAAGGCGTACGTGCCGCCCGGGTCGGCGGGCGGGGCGAGCGCACCCAGCGCGCCTGCTGATTACTACAGGCAGCCCGGCAGCGGCGTCAACTACTAGTTAATACAGAGACTGAGAAAGCCGTTGTTTTCTTTCAAGTTTGTAGAGGGACACCAAGGGCGTTGTCGAGTTACTATGTAGCCTGCATCAAGAATTTTGCCTGCGACAACATAATTTTGCTTTATCTTTTTTTTGTCTATTGCAACCCTATCGTGTAATTTCTTCATGTATACGAGTATAGGAGCCACTCAGGCTCAGCTTAACTTTCCACAAAGTAGTATTGTTGCGTCAGAACCATTTTGCAAATTAAGGCCAGTTCAGAACGTTTCCCCCTACGTGTTTTATGCTTCTTTATGAAACCATATAGTCTCTGTGTCTAAGTCGTGATAGATGCTCGGGTCTCAGCTACTTTAGGGGAAAACCTGGAAAGTCCCTAGCACCTAAAGCATTAGTTTATCTCTTGTATCAGTGGAACGGCTTTTGGCCCGAAAGTGTGTCTTGCGCACAAAAAGGCTCTCTATATATATACAATAGTTATATAAGTCTTTACAGAAAGAGGAGGATGGTTGGTACTATAGCACTATGAAAATATATAACAAGCTCAAGCGTGAACCTCTCTATACTCTTGAATAACTCTAGCCAGTCTGTCAGTTTAACAAGTCGAAGGAAAGCTCTCGAACGCAAGGCAATCCAAATCATGCTTTTGCACCATCGCCTCGGCCCCTACCTCTCCCCCTCGGCTTCCGCCCGGACGCCTTGGGGTCCGCACCTCCAGAACTACCGGCAGCGGGCGAGGCCGAAGTCTCAGCCGACGCCGCCGCCGTGCCGCCACGACCTTTGCCGCCGGTCCGGCCACCACGCCGACCGCGTCCACCTCTCGCGCTCTCTGCCGACGCCTCTCCATTCGAGTTCCTCTCTCGGGCGGCGAGCAGGGCCGCCCTCCTCCGATCCTCCTCCTGTATCCGCTGGCTCTCCTGGTCCCACCAAGACTGGAACTCCTGCTCCTGCTGGATCTCTTGCAGGCTGCGCTTCGCCACCGCCTCCTTGACGAGCTCCTGCTCCCGACGCTGTTGCCCGATAATGTCGGCCATGCTGAGGCCCAGCGCCGGCTCTGCCTTGAGGCTGCTCTCCCTCGTCACGTACGACTTTGAGTGCGGCACGAGAGGCGACGAGGACGGCTGCGGCGACCGAGCCGCCGAGCCCTTGGGAGTTCGCGATTGGCCGGCGAAGCGCGTGTCGGGCGAGGCAGTTCGGCGGTGCGCTGGCTTGAGTGACGCCTCGGCTGCGAGAAGGGGTTTTACCAGCGAGGTCGCCACCGACACCGGCGGCGTGAGCTGGCCATTGTCCGTCATGTCTTTCAAACTGACCTTCGGTGCTGCCGGGGTGGGTTTCCACGGCGACCCCTTGTTCTTCTGGGCCGTTGCTACTGCCCACGGCGTCTTGCTGCTTGGGCCACCTTCCTCTGCAATCAGGGCAGCCTGGATCTGCTGTTGCTTCTTGCGCTCTTTCTGTGACATCTTTGACGGCTGGGAGGGGCTGACCAAGGCAGACTTGGCGTTGCCCTCTTTCTGTTTCTGAGCGGCTAGCCCAGCGGAAAGAGCTGAAGTTGCAGTCTTGGAATCCTCACTCATGATGTCACGGAGGTCGAGCCTGGATGTTGCAAGTGGCTTTTGCTGCCATGGGCTTCCGGTCTGTGGGCTGGACGCGACGGGACTAGACCTCATACCACCTTGTCTAGCCGGCGTGTGCGTGCTAGAAACCGATCGTTGGACCGCCTGTCGTCGTGGGGTCGACAGAATTGATGGGTCCTCAGGTGTGCCTGATACCAACCGCTGCTGCTGCTGCTTACCGCTGGGACTCAGTGCCGCATCTTCATCTTCGTCCATAGCAAACATGAGATCTGCCGCAGATGCTTTGGGCCTCAACGATGGACTGAATGGCTCATTACGTCCTGGCTTCCTCTTGCCTTTTTCGGGAGTGGACTTGGTCAGATTTCCATCGTCCAAGCTCCCCACTCTTCCCTTATAGGATGACGAGAATTTCTTGTCCTCATCCTTCTGGCTTGCCTTGTAGGCCATCTCCTTGATCCTAATGGCCCTCTCTTCTTCAATATCAGCGGCAAGCTCGGGATACATCTCCAAGAGTCGTTGTCCGGGGTCACACTTGGCGGCATGGCTTGCTTGGTTGACCTTGACCTTTTCGTCTAGCTCCAGCAGGACGTCCTCTTCCAGGTCGTCCAGAAGGTGGTTCTCCAGCATGGTCTCCATCTGCGTAGATATGTAGTTCCAGCCAGCTTCCTTGAAATTGGTGACGGAGCAGGGACTGATCTCGTTGAGAAGATGGGCGATGGTCCTGGTGGTGACGAAACCACCCATAACCCGTTGACAAATCTCAGAAAGACGATCCAGCATCAGCTCATTTGCCATTGCCATCACGTCCATTATCAGGTCGGTGAAGTCGTCGAAAGTTGGCGCCACTGCCTGGTCAAACAGCTCCGTTCCAGCATCCGAGTAGAGATAGCGCAGAACGTATTGAAACGGCTCTCTCTCGAAATGCTTCAAATCGATACTCACACGTTCGGCGGCCTCGGCTTCGTCTCGCCTATTCGCGAGCCACATGCCCGCAGAACGTCCGTTATACAGACCCTGAAAGTAAGGGCAGCGCTGACAAAGGAGCGAGCTGTGCGCGGCAACCTCACCCCCGTCGAGCTCAAGGAGGACGTCGCCATCGTCGAAGAACAGAGGCTCTTTGATGGCTACCGCGAGATCCTCAGCAAGCGATCGGCCGGGGTCATTTTGCAGCCGTGCCGCCGCCTCCAGTCGCACAACGCCAAGCTTTGCTGCTACCTTCATCAGTTCAACGCGCTGTTGCCGAGATGCCTGGGTCATGGATGGCGATGGCTGGCGAACGTTCCATGCAGGTGCTATGCGGTCGGTGTAGGCAAAAAGGACCAGATTGAGAATGGTTGAAAGCTCGAGGCTTTCGACTTGTATACACGGCCTTTCTTCAAATTGTTCAACGGACAGGCAATCCGCTATACTATATGCCCCGTGAGAGCGATACTCGGCGAGAGCATGCCGTATCGCTGGGCTTCTGGCAGATAGAAGCCAAGCATGGACGGGTATCTTGAGAAGCGGCCAAGAGGACGACGATATCCAAGCGTCTTCTCCTCCCGTATCTTCGTTCGTGAACGATTCCAGATGGTGTGCAAGGTCCGTGGCCGGGTCAGACGAGTGTAGCATGGCCAACACAACTTTACTTGTTTCTGAATCGTCCTCAGCAAACCTCGAAAGCAGCTTGGAAGTTAACGCATGGTCGAACTTTGGCTTCAGTGCCGCAAGTCCATGCAAGGGCAGTAACGCGTCGAGGTCCTCCCAAATAGCTTGGCGAGACACGCTCAGCTGCTTCATTGCCGCCGAATCCCTGCGAACAGCGGCAAAAGCTCCTGAGACGGAGCTACGAACAGTGACGACCTTGGTGATGTAAGGTACGCGCTGGAACTTGTAATCTTTGCGCTTCGATTCGGCACTAGCGTAAGCGTCCTTTGCCGTCGCTCTTTTGACCCGCCTCCAGACGGCACCAGACTCGGTGGCGATGATGACGGAGCCGTGGTCGCCCACCCCCACGGACTTGACGCCGTCCTTCCAGGCCCTCCATATGCACTGTGGCTGGCCAACTGAACCCTTGATCTTGGTAGGGTTGGTTGTTGATGCCGAAGAATTTACGTCGGCACTGTGGTTCAAAGTCATTACGAAAAGATCGCCTCGGCCAGTAACAGCAGCAATTGTTTCGCCGCCCGAAGTGATCTGGCAGATTCTTTGACCCTTGCTAGTACCCGCATCGTAGCCCAAGACGACCGCGGGGTTTGGTATATGGTAGGTGGCAAAGGGGTCGATGTCTGGAAATCTAACCATGTTGTATCCGTAGTTTGTAAAGACGCAGACGATGTGGTTGGCAAGCAGCACGGATGTGGCCTTGTCGATGGCGGACACCATGACTATTGGGGCCGAGAATAGCGAGGCTGCTACTTTGCGCGGTGTCTGCTGCACTTCAAGCGATCTCGAATCGGCATCCATCAGGGCAAGCTGTCCCACGTTCTTGCCCCAGCAAAAGACTGAACTGCCTGTGTGCGCCACCGAGTGTATGGTAGAGGCAGCCACGCCGACGACGGCCTCCTTTTTCAGTGCGCCGAAAACTTGTTTTGGCGACAGGCTCATAGGCTCCTCGTCCTTCTTGACTGGTGGCGGTAGAATGTAGCCTAGCTGAGAATAGGTGTTTGAGCCCCACGTCCAAAGCTCGCCTTTATCGGTGACTGCCATGGTGTGGTCCTGGCCTAGGGCGATCTCAGTAACTTTTCGATCAGCAAGACCTCCCTGGACAGGTACATAAGTGAACCTAACGCGCTGGTCGTCGCTCAGGCCAAGCCTCCCGCCCCGCCCAACACCACATATGTAAAGGTTGGACACGGGATCGGTTGTTATGACAGCGCTGTGAAACTTGGAGAGCACCACGTTGTGTACAACTATGGGGCGTGTGAGTATCATAGCTGGAAGCTCCTCAAGTTTCGGGAATTGGATCTGCTCAAGGCCAGCCTTTTCCAGGTACTCGGCGTAAAACCTAAACAGCAGGTGATCTGGACGACGGAGGTTCAGCCTCTCGGGGTATTGACGGTCAGATTCATCGCCCACGCCGAGCGCCATGTTCCTGTTGCTCCCAAAGGAGAAGAGCTCATCCCCATCGGTGACATCATGAAACCCATAGTTTCCCCTGAACAGATCAAAAGTCAGAATTATTTTTTTTTCGAATTATAGCCTTGCCTGAGCCTCCAAGCTCTAATCTGAGCGCATCATGGGGAAAGGACGGACTCACGAGACGGGCTGATGGGCAGATGAGTCCTCAGTGTCTGATCCTGCACCATCATCGGCCAGCGCGCCAGCATCGCGGGTGTCTGGAGAGACGCCTGTGTATCTGAGATCGAGATCACCGATAGTGGTGGCGAAGAGGTCGAACGGACTGTTTCCCTCATGATCCTTGGTCTTAATGAGCTGGCCTATGCGGGAGATTGAAGCGGCAGCCCCGCCAGCCTTGTAGACGCCTTCGATTATGTCCTTGCGCTCCTTGGCCAAGAGCAAGCGCGCGATGGATATGTTTCCATAGTATAGCGCGCGGTGCAGGGCATTCCAACCGCTCTCGGGGTCCTGGACATAGATGTCGATGGCAGGGTGATCGAGCAGGGCGCATACAAAAGCAATAGCGTTCTCGGACGTCGAGGAGGCGGCGCGCAGCAAAATGGTCAGGCCCGCGTGGTCCCTACTGTTGACCTCGGCCTTTCCGATACCCGAGGCAGCGCCTCCGAGTCCCCCAAACGGGGCAGAATGTTTGCGGGACTTGGTCGGGGTTGCGCCGATGCGAGGAGAGGATCCCAGAGCGCCAGGGCTCCCCGCACCTCCGCCAACCCCTCCACCTACGCCACCTAAGCTTGCCCGGTGCGATGAAGGCTGTGTGTTGTGGCCGCCCGGAGCGAGCAGACGCCGAAAACGCTCGACATCGTTTTGCCAATAAGCCCGCCAAAGTAAGTGACTCATGAGTTGTTGGGATGCGCAGGTGGGTCGAGCGGTGGACTGCCCGACACTTCAAAGTTGCGCCTCGCTGTGAGCCTCGAGCGGACCACGGCGTGTTTAAAGGCACAGGCTGTTGAAGTGGAAGGGTGAGGTCACCAGGGTTTGGGGGAGAGCGCGGAGTTGATGGTGGCGCAAAATCGATGGGGGGGGGCGCTGGGTCGAAGAATGTAATATTGCCGGTGCTTTAAACGGTCGGATGGGCTGGATGTATGTCGGTCGTGGTAAGTGTTCGGTGCTTCTCTGTTTGTTGAGCGTTCGAGGTCGTAGATTGCAGAATATCGTCGGACGACAGGTGGCGGTATTGTTCGGGATTTTGTGGTGGTTGCGAAATCACAGGTTATCAAAGGTGTTCGGCGTCGTAGTAGCTGGAGGTAGTAGTAGTGTGCGTGTCAGAGTGCGGCGCGCACTATCTTGCGATCAGCAACAACCAATCAGCATGCACGCTCTACCGGCGTGCCATAGAGGGAGGCGCACAGAAGAACGACTAATTGACTAAAAGCCAACCTCATAATCACGAGATGAGGGGTTGATCGGATGAAGGGACTTGATCATAAAGGAGACTCCGAATCCCCGTGCCGTGACTCGATGTTTTCTTGGAGTTGTTCATACATTGCCTTTGATCTAGGGCATTTTGAGGCTACTCAGAATCACAGCAGCAGCACACCAGACCCCAGACCCCCTAACAGCCCTCGCCAAAAAGTCGCGCACAGTGACAATGACGTGCACCATTTCGAGAGCTCCGATACGCGGTGGTCTCCAGGTGAGGCCGGCACAATTGAGAGTACTGTACGGAAATGAAGTTATGGGTCCGGGGTAGCTTGCGTGCTGCGGGCTCTGAGAGAAAAGCGACAGCTCGAAGGTCTTAGGTTTTTCCAATTCAAAGCGAAGAGATTCCCGCGTTAGGTATGTAGATGGCTGGCCCTCTCTTCAAATGTATTATAACTCTACCGCTATATCCATGGAGCTACCATCTGATGATGGAGACTTCGCATTGAGGTGAGTCGCAGCTGCAAAAGACGACTTGGCAAGCGTTTCTGGTGGGGCCTGCAGATAACGCCTAACCTCAAACGGTAAGTCCCCAGGGCCAGGGACCAGGGATGATTCACCCCCGGCGTTGTGCGCAGAGAAATCCCAAGCTGCGATCACCGGCTTGTTGAGTTCAATTCCCACCGGCTACAAAGGCGCACCACCGGCTGCTCTGTTCTACCTAGTCTAGCCCGCTGCACACGCCAGATATCAGAGCAGACTCTATAACAGAACGCCTCGTCGGTCAATCAAGTAGCAAACATGTCTACCGAGAAGCCGCTCCCCTTCATCTACCAGTTTGCGGCTGGTAAGTCTCTTGAAACCCGACAGGTGGCTGTTAGGAAAACAGGTACCTGAGCACGCGACCAGCCGAGACTAACCGTCGCATATAATAGGTGCCGTCGCTGGAGTCTCTGAGGTAGGTCACCAAACAACAAAATCATCACTGCCACTTGCAATGGACCACATTGACTGATTTCCCATCTGTCCAGATTCTGGTCATGTACCCCCTGGACGTGGTCAAGACCCGGATGTGAGTGAAGTGCATGCATGTGTCCGGCCTGGGCATGTCCGGCCTCGCCGGACGCTTCGGGGAATTCCGCTTTTGATATTGTCAGTTGTTGCGGCTCCTGCATACTCACCCGGCCTCGTAACATCATTCAGGCAACTTCAGACCGGTGCTGGCACCGGCGCCGATGCTTACAATGGCACGCTTGACTGCTTCCGTAAGATCATCAAAAACGAGGGCTTCTCCCGCCTTTACCGTGGCATCTCCGCCCCCATCCTTATGGAAGCCCCCAAGCGTGCCACCAAGTTCGCTGCCAACGACGAGTGGGGCAAGTTCTACCGTAACATCTTCGGCCAGGCCAAGATGACACAGGGACTCTCTGTTCTGACTGGAGCCTCGGCTGGTGCTACCGAGTCCTTTGTCGTCGTCCCTTTGTGAGTCCTTGCTTATGCAGTTACACGCCGCCGCCCACCTGGAAGGGCTTGCCTGCTGATCTCCTACCCAGCGAATTGATCAAGATCCGACTCCAGGACAAGGTCTCAGCTGCCAAGTATAGCGGACCCGTTGACGTCCTTGTCAAGACCGTCAAGAGCGATGGCCTCCTAGCCCTGTACACTGGACTGGAGTCCACCATGTGGAGGCACATCCTATGGAACGCCGGCTACTTTGGCTGCATCTTCCAAGTCAGGGAATTAATGCCCAAGGCTGAGACCAAGCAGGGACAAATGGCGAGTGACATTTTGGCAGGATCGGTGGGAGGTACCGGTATGTCACAGCTTTCCCCAGCCACGAGACCCTACACTTTCACCGTCGGGAACCGTACCGATGCCTGTGCTAACCTTGATGCTTCGCTTTAAAGTGGGAACTATTGTGAACACGTAAGTCTCTGCTCGATGACATCAACTATATGCGTATGAAGTTGAATACTGACAACACCTATCCCACAGGCCCATGTAAGTCGAACCGCCTGTCCCCCATGGTGTGACATCCAGTCCATCCTAACATCAGCGCCTTTAGGGATGTGGTCAAGTCTCGCATCCAGAACGCCACCAAGGTCCCCGGCGTCACCCCAAAGTACAACTGGGCCTGGCCCGCACTGGGGACTGTCATGAGGGAAGAAGGTTTCGGTGCACTTTACAAGGGTACGTTACACTATGGATCCCCTATTCATTGAATTTCTCCGCCAAGCTAGCTCTTTGCAACATGCTAACCTTGAGACGATCTTTTCAGGATTCCTCCCCAAGGTTCTTCGACTTGGCCCTGGAGGTAAGTTTTACTGCACGAGTTATCCTTTAGGCTGCGTCCTGAATTCTTCTGACACGTTTCTCTTTAGGTGGTATCCTATTGGTCGTATACGGAGGAGTCATGGACTTCTTCAGGAAGATGCGAGCCGAGGCAGAGTTGAAGGCATAGATGACATATCGAGCCACACTCACTACCAAGGTTTGCAAGGATGTATAATGCAAAAATGTATGATCTGAGCTTGGTGGATTGCACAGCTACAAAGGATAGACCTCATTCACCATCTTAGATTTAGAGCTAGAGCAGGATATACTGTTTGCTTGATTATAGAGCATTCAATTTTGTCGCCCGGGCTATCAGAGAGAATCTGTAAATGGCTTTTGGTTTTTTTGAGATGGCCCAAGACTTAAAGCAACACTAATCAAATGTGATCTTCTTGCCCTGGAAAGAGGCGTTCTCTTGGGCCTGCTTGGCCTTCTTCTTGGCCAGCCAGCTAGGATGGAGAGGCCCGTCGTCGTCGCGCGTCTTTTTCTCTGGCTTCTTTGGCTGCTCATGCTCGGCTCCCCTGCCGCCGCCGTCCTTGTTGTGCTGCAGGGGATTCCGCACGCCCCTCTTCCACGGCTTGCCGTCGCCCGCGTCCACCGCGCCCCTCTTCGCGTCCCACCCGGCCTCCTTCTGCTTGCCCAGGTGCTTGGCCTTCTCGCCGTACTTCTTCTCCGCGATGGCCTGGCGCGCCTTCTGGCCCCTGCGGTTCTTGCGCGGCGCCGGCGCGACATCGACGTCGGACGCCTCCTCGGACCCGGATATGTAACCGCCCATCAGGGTTGGCAGTGCTATCGACTCGACGATGTCCTTGCCCTTGATAGACTTGCCCTTCTTCTCCTTGCTCTTCGCCTTCTTGGATGGTGGTGGTGCTGCTGCTGACGCCACCGACTCCTCGGAGTCGGAGCTCGATTCCGAAGGGATCGTGACCTCGTCATCTTCAGGGTACTCCTCCTCGGGCTCCGAATCGCTTCCGGGTAGCGATATGTCGTCGTCGTCACCGGCGCTGCCCCGCTGTGCCAGACGTTTCAGGATGGCGCCACCCTCGTCGTCCGAGTCGCCTTCGTCCTCCGAGGAGCTGCCGCCGAGCAAGGCTTCCATTCGATCGATAGCCTCGTCATCCAACTCCCCGTCGGATGCAGACTCGTCTTCCTCATCGGAAGGCTCCCCCTCACTCCCATCATCCGCCTGCTCGACTTGGGGTTTCCGCTTTGACTCCTTGGGCTTGGCCGCCACATCCCTGCCAGTCGGTGCTTTTGCGGTCTCCTCTTTGGAGGGGTTTACGGCGGCCGGTCCGGCCTTTTTCTTGGATTTCTCCCCTGGCGGCGCCACCCCGAGGCTCTGGCAGAGTGCAGGGATGGCAGCCGTGGTGACGGAGCGGACCTGGTTGCGCTTGTACAGCGCGCTGGTCACGTTGTGGAGGGCGTGGCGCTCCTCCTCGGAGATCTCGGGCTTGGGCACGCCGTTCCTGATGGTTTCCGGGAGCAGCGGCGACTGGGCGGCCGCCTTGACTTTTAACAAAGAGGAACAAAGGTGGGCATGCGCCGCCTGGTGGAGGTCCAAAGCCTTGTTGTACGTTTTCAGTCAGATAATTGCTTTCAATAAAAGGCTCGGGGGGAGGCAAAGGCCATGAGCGTAAACGATTTCGAAGAGTATTATTACCTTGAGCACTTCGACTTCCTGCTCTAGGCGCTGGATTTTTTCTTGTCCCAACTTGTTGTCTTTGACCCGTTTGGCAAGTCTCTGCCGCTCAAAGCCCTTGGCCGCTTTCAGCGCCCGGAAGAGCTCTTTGTTGTAGCGCTCGAAGCACTTCTCAAAATCTTCCTCGGCCGACCGCTT